>JAWWMK010021773.1:0-17508 GCA_035047105.1 Galeopsomyia nigrocyanea | reverse complement strand
TTATTTCGTCTTTCTTGAGTGCCAGTAAGGCTTAAAACAATGTTACATATGAAAAAAAAAATTATGTTTAAATAAATCCATTGCGTAGATTTAGACGCAGTCTTTAGTTATTGACTATATATTACGTATTAACGTATAAATAAGCATATCTATAATACTGTCTAAATATAACTTCTAAGTTTTATTATGAATAAATTGTCTTCTACATGTTTTTTTTCCAACAAAAAAACAGTATAGGTTGCCGAATGCCGATACCAATAAATCTGCTCCGAAATACTTTCTTCGCATTGCGAGGCGCCAGCACTCCCAGCAGGTAAATTTAAAGAGCCGCGACGACCTCCCACCATTGGAAGAGCAGAACCTGCCGAAGGAAGGAGTGGGTGAGTGAGAGAGCGTGAGCGAGCGATAGAGTGAGAGAGACTAAGAGAGACGTGCTTGTCGGCCATGTTGCCTGCAATACACGCGCTATGGGTGGCCGCTTGATGTCAAAGCGGAGCAGCAGCACTCACAGCACAGCAGCAGACTCGCAGTGGTTCGCGCGGCAGCAGCATCTCTCGTCGTCGTCGTCGTCGTCGTTCGTTTATAATACTAATATGACTTTGGCGTCCTGTCTCAGTCGATGAGAGATCTTTTTCCCGCGATTGCTGTAAACACTCATCGTACTTGTGTTAGTGCGTCGACAAACACACACGTACACACTTGTTTACCCCAATGTGACAGTCAGGGTGCGATTTTATCGTGGTGCCAAAACGCGAAAGATTAATTTCGTTGTTGTTGTTGTTTTTTTTTTCGTCTCTGCGGTGAACTCCGACAACAAATGTGGATTCTCGTCAAATAGAGCGAACAGTGTTCAGTGCGATGCTTGGTAAAGTGCCACCAACGACCAACATCACACCTGGCCCACCCTGTTTGCCAGCCGAGAATGCTCCACCTGACGACAAGTGGAGGTTCAACAAGGAGACTAGTGCTTCCAGCATTCACGAGATACCTGAGCTCAGCAGGCAGCAGCAGCAAACTTGCGGTGCTTCCAAAGACTACCAGCACTGCAGAACTTCTGCGAGCAACCTTGTTTTGGTACAAAAGTGTCCTGGTGCCTCTAGGACTTCCAGCAATAGTGCTTCCAAGTCTAGCAAGTCCGGCCTGACTGCAGACTCTGTGGCCAGTTACCGCGAGGCTATCAAATCAACCAAAAAGTCCTGCAGAGACATGCAAACTATGATTCCCAGTCGAAGGGATCAGAGTAGAAGATTGAACAACACTGATGTGGACGAGGTGGACGCTTGTCTGTTGTCAGATTCCAGACTAGAGCCACCAAGGAAAAATCAGAAGTCAGAGATGAACTTGACTCAGGATTTTAGTACTTCCACACCGTCCAAAGACAAGTACAACGACAAAGAGAATATGCCAACGGAGTTTCAGTCGTCGCCAAGGAGTTATAAGGACCGTGAAAAGTGCAATGACCCTTGGAGGCCTACCGAACTTGACAATGCCCTGACTGGGCTCAATTATCCAGGAGAGTGTATACAGGACAAAAGGCGTACCGGTGCCTCGTGTCAGGCGCTTAGGCATGCTGTGGCATCCTTGCATCGGCTCGATGACTTCTACCTTGAGAAAATTGGTGCTGGCTTCTTCTCCGAGGTCTTCAAGGTATGTGTGTTGAATTTGTAAACACCTGCCAGAGAACTCTACCTCTGGCTGACCAACACCTTGATCTGCATTACTCATTCTTGAAAGGCTTGTTTACATACATGACAATCCCAATTCGTGGACAACCTTCTGCGTTACACTGCCATTTGTTCTCTGTGTTCTGACTTTGAGTCTACTTGAATATTTTTAATCGTGATTTGCTTTTTTCTAATTTTAAGTTCTTGTAAACAGCTAATCATTCAGAGAAGTTAGTTGAAATTGCTATCTTATATTTTTGTTCTTTGAAAATCACAATCTTTATGCAACCTTTTGTATTTAAAAATAACTTCCTGTTTACGCTCAATGCTGAAGTTCAAAAAATTTCTTCACCTGTGGAGCATTGAGCAAACAATTAATTATGCATACGCAAAAGAGCAAAAAAAAAATTCAATCTCCCAACTTTTCAATCAAGTTCAACAAACTTGTTATATGTGTGTGGCTCTCGAGTATTTGTACATTCTAGGCTTTATGAGCCGTAAAGAAGAGAGAAAAAAAAGATTTAATTTTTCCGGAAACTTTCCCGAAAAAAAATACACGCGCATTCGGATCACGTATACCGCAAGATTCGTGTCTCTTTTGTGAGAGAGACAGAGTAAGGTCCTTTTTTGTTTTCGTCCGCTGACTCATCTTTTCTCCATGCGACGTCGCGTTTGTGTCTTCTTCGTTTATTATTGTTTTTTCACGTCCCTTTATTCTTCTCTTTGATGGGGTTGACTTTATTGTGATTTCTTTTTTTATTGTCATCGCCGGTATACGAGGTGCATTCAAACGGATTTTATTTTTAAAATGTTAATTGTGTTTCTGAGCGCGCGCGCGCGCGTGTGAGTGTGTGGGTTGTTAGATATAATATGACGTTGAAAAATACTTGGCCAACGCGAAAAGATCATTTGTCAACTTGGATAATTACAATAATAATACTTAACAACTGCGAGATGACGATGTATGTTATCGTTGTAGGAAAATTTAAATTTTATTTATTTTTCTTTTTGCTTCATACATATATATTTTTTCAGCTCCATCCTGAGCGTCGTCGCGTGATATATATCATTCTTTTGTTATTACTCAAAAAAATTTGTAAAAAGATATCATGTCGGAAGTGTTCTGCGCAAAGTTTATCTAAGAATTTATTATATAAGTCATCAAAACGTCATGTCTGAGTGAACTCGCTCGATTTAATTTAATTTCACCGGCAGTATATTCGTTGCACGCGCCAAACTTGACATTCAACTATCGAAAAATAGCATCAAAAAGCGAGTTTTCTCCTCCTTGCGTTTTCACCGCGGAAACGCTGTATACATATAATACGTAATAGAAAAAAAATTTTTTTTTTCTTCTTTACAACAATCGCGTTTCACGTGACTTTTCGCACCTTTGTGCTCGACGCGCAACACACTCGACGAGAGCGAACGCACCGATAAAGTTCCGATTAATTACACTCGTTGCCGATTAGATAACGAGACGAATATATTTCATGTGTGCGAGGGAAAAAAATTGAGATATAGACTTTCATACGTGTAGTATTAATTCGCCTTTTTTTTTAACGAAGACTCAACACGCGAAGAAGTTTTATTCGCTGGTAATTTATCTGTTCGTGTGCTTGGAGGTGACACTTTTTAATAACTTTTGATTTATTGATATCATCCATTGTCAATGACTTCAATAAGATATAACAGCTGTAAATATGTCACTTTGTAGCAATATCACAGATCAGCGTTCAATTGTCTTTTTATTATTATTTTTTTACGATGAAAAAGTTGTAAAATGACGTTCGTACGTGATACTCCAAAAAATGTAGTATTCATGGTTATAATAAACATTGCATACTGGAGAGATAAAATTACAAAAGGATTGCTCACAGAGACGCTAATTTCAGAGTGAAAATCACAAAGACAGAAATACTCGAGTTATCTTTCTCTCTCGCTCGCTCGTTTATCATTACAAATATTATGCACCTTTTCCCGCAAAACTGTGTCAAAACAGTCGTGCAAAAATTTGTTCGAATCACGACCACGTTGCTGACTGCTTCCTTTCGGCGAAAAGCACGGGAATCATTGTCTTTTCTAATTACTAACTACGAAGACACAAAAAGAAAAGAAGATAGTTGCCGTCCCTTCGTCGCATTACGTTAATACTATACGTCGTCGAGTTACGTAAATCACGAGCGAATCTCGACAAGTACATCACGCTTACACCCACACTTACAAGCAGCAGAAGAAACTGAAAAAAAAAAATTTTTTCGTCGTTGACGACCCAATTTTTGTACACAATGTCGAAATTTTTTTTTTTTTTCGTTCGCGAATATCCGCGGAAGTTGGATTGAAACTTTGTTTTTATTGCATGATTGCGTTTCAATTAAGCTGTGTTATATGATATATATCGCCGTGTGTGACGAATTCGCCCGTGTATTTATGAATAGTTTTGCTCGCGCATGAATGAAAACCGGCAAGGATGTATTTATAATTTCCGTCTTTTAAGCCACTTAGAGCTCGGCCAATTATAACTTTCCTTTAATTTTGGCACAAAATGCGCTCTGCCAACATATATACCTGAATTTTTTTTTCTTTCGCTTTTAAAAATAATCATCCGTGCGCGCGCACGAATGACTCACTATTATAACGAAGGACTTTTTGAGCGCTCGTGCATGTGCAATTTAATACTCACTGGACTCGAGAAATTCGATAATTTCGACTTTCATGATTTGCAAAGTTTTCAGTTTTGAAGCGCGCGGCTAAACGACGTTAATTCATCTGGTGAACTTTGTTAATTTTAAGTTTGTTAAATTGATTCTATGGAGAACGAAAAATAAAAAAAAAACTTTATTGCTTTGTAATGTCAACATCGGGTTGTTTGTTTTCGGTAGTATAGAACGATCGATAGGCAGACAGATGAAAATCGTGTAAAACCACGTAATAAAAAGTAACATTTGTAATGTTTTAACCATTTTTTATTTGTGATAAAAATAGTAGAAATAACGTTTGCTACAATGTAATAAAATTTTGAATGAAATTCTTTTGCTGTACAAACAGTACCACAATTAATAATTTTTTTCTCTACCCAATTTATTTTTGTTTTTATCTGTCGTTCATTCAAAAAGCATGAATTCACCTTCACTCAAGTAGAAAAAAAAAGCAGAGACACAACAATAAATAAACTGTAATCGTGCACGACGATCGACGAAAACAACAAAAGCGTATAGAGCACGTAAAACGCGAGAGGGAGAGAGAGAAGACATAGCATTCAAAATTAGTAACGCGCAACTGGAGTGCGATGACTCGGATGGGTTATTGTCGCGTTCGTATACATCGTATATATACATGTGTGTGTGTGTGCCCGCCGAAGACGAGGAGGAGGAGGAGGAGGATATCTCTCGAGTTCCGCTTTGGCTCCCTGACGCGAATAATGCAAGAGAGTCTCTCCGTGAAAAGGGAGTTAAAAATAGGTCGACGGGAAGTTAGTTATACCTTTTCGTTACGTATATATAACTTATCGAAAGAATTCCAATCTGTTGTTGGAGATAACATTCAAGAAATAATTTTACGACTTGTTAATTCATTTTCCGACGAAACGTTTGACAACTGTCAATTTCCTTTATATACTTTAATCCATTTCGTTGCATATAAATGAATTATATACACGGAGACAATGTCTATGTATGCGAAAGATGACTCGCGGAAAACATCCACACACACACACACACGCACTACTATAACAGCAGCGCGGCTAAACTTAGCGTTCCTCGCGGGCGCGCGGATCGAGGAAAATTTTCGAGCGAAAATTCGCAAAGTGGGTCGAGGCCCTATTATACACACGCGACAGATCGACGTGTATATTTATTTCCTTGTTTTAGTGACAAAGTTGTGTCTTTTTCATTGCGAGTCCGTACTATGCCCGAGTGCGATAATGAAAACGCACTTGAAATAACTTTTTTTTTCTTTCTCTCTTTTGAAATAAAGTCCATTGTACGATGTAATTTGTGTGTATGTGGTTTTGAAATTGAATGTTATAAGCTCGTTAGCGGAGTAAAAAGGTTTCTTAAAGAAAGTGAGCACATTGCGGTATTGAGTTTTTGAGAAAAAAAAAATGCGGTTTGGGAAAGAAGTCGCTTGTTAAAAGACAATTAGATGTATACATCTCATGCGAGCGTTAATCAAAATTTTCATAATCTATACTTTTCCGTCAACGAAATAACTATCAGCGATAAATTTCGCGTTTAATTGTTCGTGCCGTTGAGTAACCAACACAAAGTGTTTTCGTGTATCCTGCCAAAGTCCGAGGGAGATAAACAAGAAAACAACACGGAAAATTTCGTTTTAAAATATCATCCACGAAAAACGTTATTATTATATACATATGCGTGCACGCGTTTTTATCCCCAAAAATATTCTAGGCCGTGCGCGAGCGGGTCACACACATACTATTTTTTATTTCTCGCCTCGTTGCCGTTATAATCTCAAGATCCGACGAAAGTGTCACGTCTCGCTATAGGGGCCCGCGAGCATTCACAACAATTTTTCGAAATTCCTCGTTCACGAGTGAGATACCTTCTTCTTTTTTTTTGAAAGTTATCCAACAAAAAAAAAAAATTTCCTCGTGGCGCGCGCGCAAAGGAAGTTTCGTCGACGATTGCCAACAAAGTGTCGCAGACAATATCCTCTTGGCGAAAATTCCGAGCGTATAATTCGTTTTCTCGAGATTCGCTGATTCTGCAATGTATACATGTATGTGTGTAGATTGCCGAAAGTTTTGTCGCGTGTTATACTGCGATTGATGCTGATTTACTGCGCGCTGTCGTGTGAATCTGGGTTGTTTTAGGAAGTCCAATTGCTTGTTAGACTGGTTGACATTTCGGGGTGGGTACTAACTTTATATGGATCGATGATTTAAATTTGCTCGGCAGAAGTAGACGAATATTAATTTTCGTCGGATGAAATTTATGTAATGGATGTTTTTTTTCCTTAAATTGTGAGGTAATTTAAAGTAACTACATTTTTTTTGTCTGATAAAAATTTGGCGACGCAAACCGCGTGAAATAATGGTTCGCGCGAGAAGCTATTCGCTTTGATGTATTATGATAAATTTCAAAAATATTATGATTTTTAAAAACATTCGAGAATTTTAAAATATTTAAATGATTCTTCGGATTCGTGTTATAAATCATAAAAAATACAAATATAAAATACGAACATTCTGTTGAAAAAATACCTTAAAAGCAACACCTTTGAAGTTTATATTTAGAGCAATAAAAAAAATACAAAGTTCACCAAAATACATTCAGATCCCACTCAATAAAAAAAAT
Source organism: Galeopsomyia nigrocyanea (assembly GCA_035047105.1). NCBI lineage: Eukaryota > Metazoa > Arthropoda > Insecta > Hymenoptera > Eulophidae > Galeopsomyia > Galeopsomyia nigrocyanea. The sequence continues at coordinate 10,526 of JAWWMK010021773.1, read as the reverse complement.
CACCAATATAATCATTCCTTAAAATAAACATGTCTCGACAACCCGAAAAAGAAAAAAAATCACATCAGTTCGATTTACGTATCAGCCCACGAACAAACAAGTTTATTTAACTGCACATGTCCCGAAAAAAAACAAAACAAGAAGTCCTGTTATATTTCCCCATCGAAAAGAAAAAAAAAATCCTCTGCTGGTTTGACATTCCAAACGCAAACACCTGACTGACTCGACCTCGTGATGGGGGCACAAACGAAAAAAAAGTCATTGCTCGTCCTTGAGCGAATAACCTTGAAAACTTCTCGCTGCACCTTAGCAAACACGCGGAAGCGTCATCCAGACTGAACGATTAGATACGCGAGTAGACAATAAAAAAAAATAAAAATATATACTAAGGTGTCGCAGACAATTTTCGATTGACCGAGCGTGAAATCGATTTTTTTTCTCTGTCTCTGTCTCTCTCTGGTGGTTTCCGGCGACTACAACGGCAGAGGTGTCAATTGCCATGCGTGTGCTTCATTTGCCGTTGCGGCTTTTACGGTTAATTAGGCTTTTGTTGAACGTCTCGTGAGCTTTTGTTCGTATATATCTCTTACATAACGTGTTTGTGGGAAAACGACTGCTGTGCGTTACTAAATTGTCTTACTATATAGTTCTTTGTATACACTGGGCCTACAAAGATATATAATTTTTTTTTTTCTTTTTCGAAGTAGACCACATTGTGTTCGCGTTCTTTTATCCTTACAGAAATGGAGTTTTTGAGCTTGCATAAATCGATTTTCGTCGCGTAATAATAATCTTTCGCTTTACTCTGTTTTTTTTTTGTACTATGTTGTAAAGATAAGAAAGAAATAGGTGAAACTCGTATATTTACAACGATTGTCACTCTCGGCCAAAGTGAACGTAAAATAAAACGCGATAAAAGCTCATTTCCAAACGACGAAGACTAAAAATGCACTCGCTCAAAAATCTTCCTGCAAAAAAAAAAATTGTCTGTTCCCAATTAAACTTCCAAAAAAAAAGAGAGAGAGAAGCTCGGCGTTTCCGATAAACACAGAGAAGGCAGCGTCGCGCAACCCACGCAATCTATTTTCGGGTGCAGAGGCAGCAGCCCGCGGAGAGCGTTATATTCCACACGCGTGGAAAAGAAAAACAAAGGTCGAAGAAGATGCTTTTTCCCTCGGTATGAATCCATTGAGGACACGTAACTTGATCGCCGCTGTTAGGCTGCTGCACTTCTTTTTTTTTTCTGAATTATTTTCTGTGATTGATTTTCAAATTTTATATTTAGCTAAGACGAGTGAGTTTTTCTTTGAGAGTTGTTTTTCGAAGCGCGTGCACCTTTTTGTATGGTGGAAAATACATACTGATTAATGAATTTGTTTTGTTTTTCGGAAGTTTTCGTGCAAGTATCGTAATTAATATAGTGCGATACAGAGAAAAAAAAAAGATAGCAAAATATTTACACGAGAATCCACCAAGCATGTCGAAAAAAATAAAACTTTATATATACGCTACAACACACCACAAAACTAATAAACACGTATACCTCACGGCTGTCCACGTGTGTATGTGTATGCCGCCACGAAAATTGTATAACTCACTTAATAAATCAATCATCAACGCTTGCCGAGCGAGATAAATCACACGCGCAAGTTGTATATATATATACACCTCGGGGGCAAGTATCACTTGGCCAACTATACAACTCGCGGGAAGAAAAAAAAAAGAAACTTGCGGCAAGGCGCACGTAACAAACACCCATAGACACGTTTAATTAAACGCATTCCACGAAAACACTCGAAAATTACACGTATAACACACGACAGGGTTATTTAATAATCTGTCTCTCTCTCGACGACGCGCGCTTTTTGGCAGACGCAACCTCGAAGTGGTTGCGCAAGATTTTTTGTGTCAAATTTCCCCGCTTCGTTTCTAATGTAACCGAGTGTGTGCTGTTGACAATTACGAGTCTTATTTTTTTTCTTTACTGGAAGAAAATTGGCGAGAAAGAGTTCCATACGTATAGTGTATAACATAGGATTTCGATTTTTCTGCTTTCTGCGCAAGTGAGTCGGGCTATAGATGTATATATATGTATGTTTGTAAGAAGAAAAAAAAATTGAAAGTAACCGATTGGATGTGTATATAGATATATTGTGTTGTTGTCGCGCTTGTGTAACGGCTTTCGATTGGAAAACTTTTTTTTTTCCATCGCTCATATTATACGTGGTTTATAACAATGAAAATTATAAAGGAGCTACTCGCGCGCGAGGATGTTGTGTTCTTCTTTTTGTAAGAGGTAATAGTGAAAGGTTTTGCCAGGCTTCCTGTGTGTATGTTTCCTGCAATCTCTGAATTGCATTCCGAATGTTTTTTTTTTTATTTCTCGTGCACTACCAAAAATTTTACTTATACTTTGAGAAATTTTTTTTTTTAAGAATGAAACAAATTTAAGAAAAAATTTTGTAGTGTGAAAAGGCTTTCTATTGTGATTTTCGATTTGGGAAATATTTTTTGACGAAATAAATTGGTTTGTTGACAAAAAAAATCGTTTCGAAACAAAATGCGCAGAATTTTTTTTTTTTTCGCAAATCTTCGCATTTTACGTAATTTATAAAAACGTTGCGCGAGAAGAGGTATAATATCGAGCAATAAATTCACGACAAAATAATCATGAATATTTGGTTTATTTCTGCGCGAAGATAACATGTAAATCGAGATGCCTCGGAATGGAATAATATTTTTCCTCGAATTCCGAATATTTCGTAAGATGTGACTTAATCCATGTATACACAGTGACATCCTATGATATACGTTAAATAAAACAATTTTCCACCTGCGATCCACCCAAAAAAACACACTTCGCATTCTTACATGACACTTTTCCTTAAAGACGTTAAAACGATCGTTTTATTTTGGCGAGCGACGCTTGCCAGAGTAGAATGACAAATCCGACGTTTATATTTTTCGCGAATGAATTTCACGCGGCGAATATATATTTTTATCCGCGAATACGTCGCTTATGCAACGACGAAAATATTTTTACTGGATGTAAGAGAGGGATATCAATATGCAATCGCGGCTATTTAATATTAGCGTGACCTAGAAAAAAAAAACAAGATGAATCTTTTATTTCAATGTTACGTAAACGTGTATCGATATATGTATATCGTACCATCTGTTATAAATATTACAAAGGTTCGCAACAAAACTCTTCGAGTCTCGTTTCTTTTATTCGAGTTTTTGTTTGAAAAAAAAAATATATATAAACGCTGGCTGCGCGGTAGTTTTCCAGGTCACTAATTGCGACTCTCAAAATAGACCATTTCTGCCTTGTTATATTTCAAAAAAATTCAATGTAGCGTGCGGAATGAAAAAAAAATAAGTTGATTTCTTTTTACGCTGGGGGATGCTTTTTAATCTGCATCAAAGAAGATAAAAATGCAAATAGTTATCTACTAAAAACTATCTCTTTCACGTTGAAATCAAAGTGCATTGAAAAGATCGCATGAAAAAGTTGAGTAATTGAAGTGTCACTGTCATTCAAAAATGTTTTATAGCTTTTTATTCATCAAGCTCTACCAGCGCAAACACACGTCCAATATTTCGTTTCTTAATTGAAGTTTCTCCCAACGTTCATTACCGTAAAAACTGTACACCAGAGAAAAAAAAATCATGTCAACAGCTACATAATCTTCAACTTCACAGTTACATATCCTCTCTTCACGAAAAAAAGAAAAAGAAACTGCCGAAAACGTCCTTCCGAATTTTATACCTGCATAATTGAATGAAGAGTCGCAAAAGAAAGAAAGAGAGAGAGACGACCTTGCCTTGCGTGGTTTCCTCGTTGTAAAAGCTGCTGCAGCAGCAGCAGGCAGGCAGAGCGGCGAGAAAGCCGGTCACGCGTTGCTGGCCATGGAGTGCGCTCTCTCTAATGAGCCTCCTCTCCGTCGCTGCATGCACACACATACACACACACGTAGCTCCTCTTCTTTTTTTTCTCTCTCTCTTCTTTTCCTCACGTGCAACGAAAAAAAAAATTGAAGAAACGTCTGCGAGATGATAAGCTCACATGTATATAGTTCTTCGAGGTATCTCCTGACATGTGTGTGTGTGTGTGTGTGTATGATGAAGGCTTTCACCGTTACGTTGTAGTTTCTTTCACTTGTAAGAGTTGGAAATTTTCCTATGTGACAATTTTTTTTTTATTTTTGATGTGGGATGATATTAACGATTGTTTTTTTTTAATTTGATGGAAAATTTCAGTGTCGTTGACTCGAAATGACATTGCCTTAAAAATCATCGTTTGTGTGTGTGTGTGTGTGTGTGTGTGTGTGTTCTGTATCGCGTATAATGATATAGCTTCATCACGGTAATTAAATTTCACCAAATCGGATAGCTATTAATTATCCACAGTTTAACGAGCAAAAAAAAAAAAAGAAATAGAAAAAAAATTCGTGGAATTATCTTCACTTTTCATCATCGTTTTTTTTTTCCTTTTGGCTTCTTCTGTGCCCGTTCACGCGTCAATAATAACGAGATGTATATACGCTACTGTCTTAATATAACTGCACGTTGCGTGCAAATGAGTTGATTAAAAAGATAAAAGAGAGAGGAACAAGATACAATTTCTTTATTCAGCATTGCAGATTTCCGAAGCAACAATGTTCAAAACTGCTAACCTCATTCGCGTGATATAAAAATCGTCTAACGGCATATCTCGCGCGAGCAAACGCGCGGAGGTAATTGGCCGAAAGATGAAACTCCGCGGCACTAAAATTATCCGGCGCAACCGTCAGTTTAAGCAGTTACAGTACCTAAGTACCCCCAATTACGCAACGCCTCTTAATGAGAGCATCTCGTCTACCTAAAAAAAAAATATGTAATTGCGTCTTTTTTTTTTTTCTTTTTGAAAACTCTATTCGTTCTCGATTGCTCATGAGGTTCAAGGTATTTTTTCTTCTTTTATTTTCTGAAATATCCGTTACAGTCAAAATAAGAAAAAATTCATTTCCTATTTTCACTTTTCACAGTGAAAATGTATGTGTGCGTATGTGCGTTTGGTTTATCCCTTTTGTGGATGCTCTCGCGCGCGGTGCGAGTTTACTTGTTCGTTTCCGCGTTGTTGCACCTTAGCTCCTATAAAAGATGAAAGTTGTTTGCTTGCTATGTTTCGGTGTGAATACTACCAACATCGTCGTTTGTTTTCTAATTTTTCATACACACGACCAAATGGAATATCAAGCGAATAATTACGAAACGAGCGTTTCATTTTTTTTTTCAACGAATAATTGCGAAAAATGTAAATATTATATTTTGAAAAGCTCGAGTGTGCGTAAAGAATTCGATTTGAGATTAAATTTGTCGGGCTTGAAAAAATTCCATCGCAATTAAAAACTTTCTAAACACCCGCAAAATCAACTTAGAATAATAATAACAATCGACTTGCGTACAACAACCTTTCTCTTCATTTTTTTTTCTCTCTCATCTCTCGAAATTGATTTATCATCTACCTGCGAGCACGTAATATACCTTATCAATTGGAATTTATCAAGATTTCCGCAACAACAACAACAACAACGAGCATGAAAAAGAGAAAAAAAAGCGAGAGAGAGAGAAGCATCAATTTCACTATGCAACATGATAAATCATGCGAACAATGAGACGAAGGACCACACGACTTCCGCTATGTACATACATCGCTCGGAGGCGCCTACTACCTCGAAAGAGAGAGAGAGAAGTTTCTCAAGCTCTATAGCTGGCCTTAGGCCAATCGCTGCCTGCATTATACACACACACACACACATACCACGTGAATTACATTTTTACCAATAAGATGTCTCATCGCCGATAGTTTATTTATGCGCCTTTTTTTTTAAAGCGAAGAGACAAGTGAGTCAGTTTGTTGTGTGAGTCATGTGCGTATAACCGGTGCATCGGAGATGATTGTTATGACAATGCTCGGAGGGATTTATCAAAATTGATACCGAGCTAACTTTGAATGTGTGTGTACATATACGGATGGAGTATAATTTGCTTCAGAGTTAATTTGACGGATACGTCCTGTATATAACGTGAACGATGTTTACGTCTGACTTTGATAAAGATTTGTTACTTTTTTTTTATAATTGGGCGGAAGGTGTTGGTGGATAGGAAGTGTTTCGTATATATATACTTCGCGACACAACAAACGAGTTTCTCGTAACATTCGCTCTCACTATGTTTGCAATATAATCGAAAGCATCTGTATAAAAAAAAAAGAAGACACGGAAAAAACTCATCAGCGCGAATGCTTGTTTTCCCTCCCAAAAAAGGCTACGAATTCCATTTCTATCCTTCAATCATCATTACGAGAGAGAGAAAAAGTTTCTCTCCTCGATCGTCGTCGACAAGCCATCTCTGTTTTTTTTTCGGCAACCAATCATAAATCTCACCTAAAAAAAACATAAAGCACCCATCCCCCCAATCAACGGAAAAATTCCCTTCCCCCAACAGTGATTCATTTCCACAGGTAGAAAAAAAAAGGAAACAAACGAAGAAAAAGGAAAAGCGAAAGCGTTGACCCCCTCGTTATCTCTCGTAAAAGTCCGACGGAGAGAGAGAGGAAAAACCCTCGGCAGCTAAAAGTGTTTTCACGTTATTTTGCGATAAAAAAAAAAGAAATAGCAGAGCAGTTATCGCACGCCTGTGAAAAGCAAATACCAAAGTCGTTGCGTGTCGTCTATTATAGTTCGGAAAGATTTAGAACATTCTTTTCTTTTTTCGCGAGCTGATAATAATTCGTGATGTATATACACTATACAATTCTCGACACGCGCGTGAAAAAGGATTGTTATATCGAGGATAATAATCAATTTTAATTTTATCTCTTCGTGAAAAGAAAAACGAAAAATTATTACCCAATAAATCGCGAAAATATAGGCCAGACAGCAAATCGGTCAAGTTATAAAGCCACAAGAGAGAGAGAGAGGAAAAAGCTGTGTACTACTACTACACGCCTTATAGCTGTAAAGTATGAAAATGGAAATGATCGACGCTTAAAAAGCGTGTATGTGTATACGTGTGTGTGTGTGGTGTGTCTTCATCATCATCGTGCGCTGCAGTGAAAACGCTCGCGCGCCGCTTTCACAATCAAGCTAATGCAAACAAAAGGTTAATATCCGATCTCCTTGGAAGAGAAATAACAGAAGAAAAAAAAAGAGACGAAAGATGGCCTTGTGTGTGTTTTCTATCACTTTCAATTTTCACTCCTCTCTCGTATAGTCCAAACAAACAAAAAAAAAGAAGATATAACACAATTTATAATGTGTATATCAACACGTGTGTGCACATGCGCGATCCACTTTTTGGGACGATCTCGCGAAAATATCTCTCGCTTATATACGCGCTTTCTCTCGCACATGTGTGTGTGTGTGTATATATAAGCACGCACGACCGTGAAAAACAAGCTTAGATCGAGAGATGGAATTTAATTCGCAAAGTTTTTTTTTTGCTGCTGATTTTCAAGACTTTTTCTTCTCTGTTATAGAAGCGTGTTCTTTCTCTCTCTCTCTCTCTCTCTCTCTCTCTCTCTCTCTCTCTCTCTCTCTCTCTCTCTCTCTCTCTCTCTCTCTCTCTTGAGGGAATTGGCAAAAGGCTGTTTAATCGATTTCAGAGAAATTCTCTCTGCCACGCAAAAGGAATTTCTGCATTTTATACTTACACACACACACACATGCTGCAACGATTAATTGGTCGGTGTATAAACGTTTAACTTGATTAAACATCGTGTATCGTGGAGTCGTTTGATTGATTAATTGAGTGATTTTTTGGCTTGTTGTACACGCACTAACGAAGTTTCCTGTGTTTTATTTTATTTTATTTTATTTTTTCATCGGGTATAATTGATTTTTATGTCGACCTTGTTGCAGTGGAAAATTGGAAAAGTAATTTATATCGGAAGAGTTATGCAACTTCTTTTTTTCTTCAATAAACTTTTGATTATGAATCTACATACGGTTGTTATCGACGAGTCATCGTTCGATCAAGGTTATATAATGGAATAATTGATAATAAAAATACAATTTTACGTAATAATAAAGGGAAAAAAACGAAGCTGGTTCATAACTAATAATTGCTGCTTTAACCTTGAATTTTTAGTAAATATCAAAGTCCGTGCACTTTCAAATTCATTTGAATTTGAATCGAGTATACCAAACGAACTTCAATCCTATTCATATAAAGCAATTATATCCGTTACATCGAATCATTTCGCTCTCTCTCTCTCTCTCTCTCTCTCTCTCTCTCTCTCTCTCTCTCTTTCTCAAAGCTAACGGCAATTTCCAAATCAACGTCTACTGCTGCAAACAAAAGAAATTTTCCCTCCCATCTCGCGTTGATTGGTCGCTCGTTAATTGAAAGTGCAGCGACCAATTGAAAAGACACACACCAGCCAAAAAAAAAATTGTTCATATCGATCCTTCCATTTTCCGCAGCTTGGCAACTATCCAAGCTCGCGAAAACCCACGTGACTTCGTACACGTGGGTTTTTTTTTTGTTTATCTGCTCGTCGTTCAATAATAGACTCAGTGTTTTTCGAAATGTGAATTTTTGGTGATATTTTCGTAAAGCTTTTGAGTTGGGTAGGGGAATCCCCGCAGACGATGACAACGACAATTTTCACTTTTTTCTGCTTTTTGTTATCCGCTTTAGCCCGCATTTTATTTTGAGACATTGTTGAGCAAGGTTTTATCAGTGGTTGTACATTGTTACATTGTAGAAACGATTATTACAAGGTTAATACTGATAGTCAATGCTAATGTCTCACGAGCCAAGTCGATATCGTCGATTAACCTCGATTTCGTCAGCTAATTCATTCACGCAAACTTCGTACATCATCATAAAAAAAAAATCAATAATTCCACCTAAAACGCAAAGTAAACGTAATGAGAAAAGTCATTGCACCGTCGTTACTCCCACACAGTGACAAATTGAATCGGCATTTACCGCGTTTTCACCGCGCATTCCTCCACCGAAAAAAAAAATCCATATGAATGCCCATATGTATGTATAAAACCCATCGCACAATGGTAAAAGTCGGTGTATCTTTAAAAAAAAAAAAAAGAAGACGTGGATAAGCAGCAGCAAGCACTTTCGCGCTGATTTCCCTCTTAATTATATTCGTCGTCAACCAGATGCTACACATTAACAGGCCTGAGAGGATTTTCTCGCCTATATATCTCTCCGCTCGGTGAGAATACGTTGCTTTTGCATTCTCACGTCGTGTGTGTATGTGTATGTATGTGTGTGTATGTGTGTGAGATGAAATGCGCGATATGCGTTAAACTTCGCTTGCCTCTTCTCTCACTTTTTTTTTTCGTGAGTACACGCTTCTTCTTCTTCTTCTTCTTGATGAGCGCTCGTTTTTGTATATTGGAGCTCTCTTTTAGCAAGGATGATGAACTCCAACCTGTGCATTGTATATTCGGGTGGTGCGATGTGATGGAAAAAAAAACCAGTGGTTTATTTGGAATTCAAAGAGATGCTGAAAACCGGGGGAGAATCTTTTTTTTTTGCGTGGGAGGATAAAAATACAACGAGGTATCATCATCATCCTGGGGAAACTTTTTATGTGGGTTGACATATGACATATGTTGGGTTAATTTTTCAAAAAACAAAACACGTCTTCCAACAAGGATCTAACCGTGACCCATCGCGCGTTTAAATTAAACGAAAATCAACGTAACCTTAATGTACAACGCTATAAGCCACATAGGAAATTAGCCGATAAGCTATCGCGTGAATTTGCAATTTGCGTATACATATATACATCTAAGGCCACTTGCAACCGATGACGATGCAACATAAAGTCTAATCTAGAATCCTTCTTACATTACTTTGTTTTTTTCCAGGTCACCCATAAAGTGACGGGACATGTGATGGTCCTGAAAATGAACCAACTTCCGGCGAATCGGCCTAACATGCTCAAGGAGGTGCAACTTATGAACAAACTCAGCCATCCGAATATTTTGAGGTTAGTTTGTATATACATATATATATACCTCGTTTGTTCTAACAAGGTCGTTCGCGGCGGACGGTCGATACCTGAATAGCTATATAAATATATATATAAAACGTTTCGGGATGAAATTGAAATCTTTAATTTGGAATTACAGGAAGTACTGGTAATTAATTCGGAGTTCGTATTTTTGAAACTTTCCAAGCGCTATAAAAAAAAGCTAACAGCTCATTATTTGCTAATGCCTATGCAAATTAATTTTTTTTTCTCTCTCTCTCTCTCGCGCGGTAATTGACACGACTTTTAACTCTCTAGATGGTTTTTTTTTTCATACGTATAACAGCTAATCAGCATTTCAAAACACTTAGTTCCATTAATAGATCGATTAGGAAGAAAAAAAAACATAACGAGAAGTTTACATATAAGATAAATACAGTCAACGTCAATTAACTTCGGATAACGGTGTATATAGCAACACATAAGTTACAATTCACGCATCGACGATCAAGAAGCATGTAGGGTAGTGGATATA
>JAWWMK010021752.1:0-15582 GCA_035047105.1 Galeopsomyia nigrocyanea | reverse complement strand
TTACCCCCCCCCCCCCCCCCCCCCCGTACGGCTAAGTGTTTTCTTAGGCCTATATTTAAAGGCAATCGGCAGTGTTTCCTACACGTGAAAAACTTTTCTCCATCCAACTAAGCCACGCGAACCACTGACTCACGCGAACGGCTCTTCGAGTGCACTTTAAAGTTTCTACGAAATTTTGGCGAATAGTGATTTTGCCAAGATTTGAGCGTTGTGAAGTCGAAAGAAGACTTCCGTATAACGTGCTTGAGTTCATGCTTCGGCACTACAAGTATAACTTCAATTTAGTTTTGAACTTTATTATTGGAAAACGAAGAATAAAAAATGTACCGATAGTTCGGAAGTTTTCGATTTCACTCACTCTAACACAATTAAAATGGTTGCCTGCGTATTTTCAATATTGGAATTCTTTCTGGTTTGGAATGAACTGATTATTACCGGCATATTTGCCAACAGAACGGATAAAATCGATGTAAATTGAGAATTATTCTGAATATCAATTTATTATTAAGGCTTCAAATGCTTTTTAACGAGAAATCGAGTTTCAACAATATTTTAAAATTAATTTATCAAGAAGCAGGATTGAGTTGACCTGAGTGTATCAATATTAACGTTGAGAGCTTTCATATTCAAGCAGGTGAATACTTGAACGCCTCCAAAGACCAGTAAACATCTGAACTCTATTTATCATTTACCACCGTAAATCACTCCTGTACATCACTTCAAGCAATTCCACAGATAAATGTTCAAAAAAAATGAGCAACGAAAGCATGTTGAGTAGGATGCAAAAGAAAAGAAGCCAAGAAAACTGACTCATTTAGCGCGCATTGAGGTATGAATAGCCAAATAAAGCTGCAACGCACGTTTATTTGTTAATTCGAGCGAAGAGAGGGCAGGAAAGGAGGTGCGCTGGGGATCGAGTGCTATTAGTGTGCACGCCCGTTAGCAGTAGGCAAAAAAAAGAACGAGCTTGAAGCAGCTTCGCTTTTTCGCGCGCGACTGAATAGGTACACACGCGAGTTTATCTGAGAGCAGTCGCTTATCATCAATTTGAGAGACTCGCGTTCATTTGTGCGATGTCGGTATAAAAGTGGAAGGATCTTTTTTTTTGTTCACTCCGACAATTATGTTCTTTCTTCAATGGAAACGCAGTGTTTGACTTGCTATCGAGCGTAAGATAGAAGTTTGAAATTGCTTCGTCATTAAAAGATCACGAGAACACACGTTCAAGAGAAACTCTTTTGTGCTTGGGCAATATGTAGTGTGGAAAAGACTCCACACTAAACACGAAAAAAAAAATTAACTTGTTTAAACTACCGTATATAAAAAAATTCCAAGTGAATAACAAACAAAAATAAAGGTTTTCTGAAGAAATATTCGAAGTAAAAGTAGTTTCTTAACGAGTACTAATTTTTTACGATTGTTTACCGTAGCAATAGATTGAATAGGAACTAAATTATAAAAAAAAAGCTTGAAATAACTGTCGTTTTCCAAGCTAATTAAGTCTCTTTAATTATCCGAGCCATTGTCATAACTAATTTGGCCCATTAGCAGGCTGCTGAGGCATCCGTAACGGGGCAACGTCCGCAATTCGTTCTTTTTACGCTCGGGCGCAGGAAAAGCTCCTTGGGTCTCGCTGCTACTGCCCTCCTCCTTTCCACCCTCGCTTCCCACCGTTATAACTGCGCACTATATACGCGTCCCGCAGCGTCTAGCAAGAGGGGCTTAAAGTGAGTTTCTTCGCTCATCGAGTTCTTGCCTTGCATTTTAAAAAGACAATTTCTTCTGTGCGCGTGCACTTTCAAACCCAAGCAAGAAATAGACAAGCGCGCGCGGTGGAGGAAAAAGGATGAACCTCCATGAGCGATATGACAGAGAGAGAGAGAGAGAAGCGCGCGCGAGCTGCCGAACGACATGCCGTTATATGAGATAAAGAAGCCAAGCGCAGAAATATTTACCTGTTATCTTTATAACTCTCGTTTTTTACGCGAGTATGCTTCAATTTCGCTCGACTGTGTATTTCGCTGCCCCCTTGCTCTTTGTGTTGCTCTTTCGTGATTACTCGCGGAGCTTTTATGGCTGCTTGTCGTTTGCTGCCATGAAAAGAGACATTTTTAACAAGCAAAATATCGTGCTGGACATATGTGTTTATTAAGCTTCGGTAAATATATGAGTATATTATTGCAATATCTCTTCTAGTTAGAAATTTTTTGCCTGATGCGAGTTTAACACGATGAGTGCGGCTCAAATCTGATTTGAGTTGATAGCAACGTGACACGTACATAAATGTATGTTACATTGAAATAAGGCTTCATAGTACTAAATAATAAAATTTAAAGCAATAAATAACTGACGCTTCGGTGGCTCATTAATTATAGAGATTTCTCTGAGCGTGTTTACGATAAACACACGTTCAAGAGAAACATTGGGTGTACTGAAATAAAAATAGCAGTTCCATTAGCGCAAACATGCCACCAAAGTGCTACTTCCATCTCAATTAATTTGTTTTCATTATTTACTAGCGGACGGGAATGAAGTACATTGAGTAGATCCAAATGAAAGTGAATTAGGTGCAAGTTTGTAAAGCACGGGAGATACTATGAGTAAGGGGAGAGAGCGAGAGAAAAAAAGAAAGAAAGAGCTTGGGTAAGGAAGGAAGGAAGGCGGCACCCCGGAGTTGTGATTTTTCTCACGCTTTCAGCTGAGATCCTTTGCAATTAGGTACTCGGAGCCTTTCTGATCCAGCTCTGAGAGGAAAGTAGCAACGCGTCGGTAAGAGATATTTGAGACGCGCGCGCGCACGGCTGACCTAAGAACTCGTCTAATTTTTTTCTTTTTTTTTTTCGAATAATTTTGTTTTTACTTCTCACGGCTAATTTTGGAAGGCCCTAACTTTGTCTTTAACATCCTCGTAATCCGATAAATGACGGACACGCATATACACATCTTCCAGCTTGATACATGTTTCAATGCGCTCCTCTGTCTCACTCTCCGCAGAATCAAATTACTTAGCTTGGCTTCCTGAACCTAGCCCTCTTCTTCGACGTCGTAGTAACTCGTGTAGCTTGTCATAAATTTTACACGATCTTTAATTAAGAGCAAAGTTCGGCGAGTTTCGCATAGCTAATTAGACGAAAACTCCTCGCTAGCGACAGAGCAAACAGTCGAAACCTCGGCGCGCTCTTCACACAAAAGCACGCGGAACGAATGAAAATCAATAGCCCGCGCAAACTTTGGGGACGCGAAATTTTGAAATGGCATAAGTTGCTCTTCACAAACATTCGAACGTTAATAGAAAATGGATCGTCTCCATTAATTCAATTTTCCTAAAGTTATACTCTATAAACTTTTGACTATTCTCTAGACGCGAGTTACTTTAATTAACCTTGTCGGCTTTAGCTATCGTAAAAATAAACTATTTTTCGTTAACGATAGAATTAATTCATCTATCTGTTACAATATTATTTTCTAAGCCGAATTTTATCACAGCACATAAGAACGGGATGAAACCAAAGCAATTGAGATACTTCTTATCATTATCTAAATAACGTTTTAATACCATTCGACTCGATAAGAATGGTAAATGTGACACTTTCCGATGTGAAATTTGTCATATCACGTCACATTTCAGTAGATATCTGAAACGCGCAACCGAGGACCGGTCGCAGCCTAATTCCGTGTCATCGAGTCAAATCATAGAGGCGCGCGCGCGGAATACGGAGGTAGAGATGACGCGGACAATTAGGGTTGGCAAATTAAATGCGCCCAAGCAGCCAGCTAATGCAACAGAGATAGGCGAATGTCGGCGAGACGTGCAGGTTATACATAGTATAGTTGAGGCCGAGGTAGGTCACACACAGCACGGTACGGAATATTGCGTAGATGGTCTGCAGGCGTCCTCGATTCCAACGTTATAACGTGTGTCAGAGCCGCGCGTTGATGTGTCGCTCTCGGAGCTGAATGCACCATGATAGCTGGCGACGCGCGAGCGAGCGAGCGAGCGAGCATTGTAGCTTTTTAGAAGTTGCGAATAGCGCGAGTTTGCATAAGATTGCTCGCCGATTACACGGTGAAAAGAGCCGAGCAAGAGGTCGGTGCATCGAAGTTGTATCAAGATACATCAACTGTAGAAAATGAGGACTGGCGCGCCGGGGTCAGGATGTCTTGTACACTCGCGGGCCGAGATGCTGCGATGCATGCACGCTGTCGACTTGAATGCTACCCGGGTGCGTCGTTCATTTACGAGAGTCGACGTTATCTGTTTGGTCAATCTTCTCAGGTGTACTATTCGAGAAAACCTCGCACAGTCGTTATAAGATGCAGATCTTTTATGCGCGAATGAAATGAATTATACGATCGAGAAATGCAAACATTTCTCATTTATTTGATACTACTTGCAAAGTTGCTCTTTTGGCTTATTGCGCGAAATAGAAGGTAGAAATAAAAGTATCGCGCAAAGTAATTGGAAAAGAGTACGAAACAAGCAACACAACCTCGGGGAGATTGCAAGGGCTAAAAGCAGAAAAGCGGATGCACCGCGGAGAGCAAAACATTAGAAAGTCGCAAGGTAAAGAGTAACAAATATAGTCAATGGCACTAGGACTTTAGAAATAATCTTTTAAGGCAGATTGTGGAAGTTGCCGCAGTTATAAACAGAAATTTAGATCCAGTTGCCAAAGTAAACACAGAGCCCGCGAGGAAGCTGCTCGTTCTGGCTTTTCCCTTCGCCAACCAACTCGATCCACTTGCTTTCTCTCTCTCTTCCTCTTTCTCTCTTCGCTTCTTCTTCTTCTACTTCTTCTCTCTTTATACTTGGACAGACTAACAGTAGAACTTTTCACTTAGTCGAACTTATTGCGCCAAAGGAGAAAAGGGGAAAGAGAGTCGATCTAATAAGCGGTGACGCGGCTGGACGTCGATATGACGTAAAAGTTTTCTCGCCTACGAAGATAGCTCTCCTAAAATAGAGAGCTTTCGCGAATGACAATTACTCGGCTGATAAGTCGAAGACGTTTCGACCGAATATCTCTTGCTGAAATTATTCTTATGATATACCTAGAATTTAACACGAGTAACGAGAAATAGTAAGTACGGATGTGACTTTGCACTTTGACGCGAGTGTCGCGAGAAAAAAAAAATGTGATCCTTAGCGCTATTGTCATGCGATGAAAAGAGGAAAAAAAGCTCTAAAACGTTTCTACCGCGCACATGCACACCACAAGAATGCTTGTTTGCACGAGGTATCTCGTGTCGCCGTGTTGTTGCTTGTCATGCCTTCCGAGCTAACGAGGGACTTGGCGCGCGAAACGAATGCGTCACGCAAAGGGTGTGTTACTACGCTGCACAGACGTGAAGCCTAGAAATCTTTTGACATGCTCGTTTTCTTGAATAGTACGTGTCGATATGTGCATACGTACCACCTGTAACGCGGCAAGTTAGCGCCAGATTGTCGCCTTCCAGGTAAGGGCCTGCTGTCCCGTTTTGAATTCGGCCCCACATGTCCAAAATTGTCAGCTGCTCTGGCGGAACTGTAACGAGAACATCGGTATGTATCGGATGTGTATTCGAAATAGCTTTGCATTCTACAGTTGGTATATACGTAACATTTTTATTCTATTGAATACTGTTAAATCTCTGCTTGATATCCATTCAATGAATTCGTTTAGAATCTTGTATTCTCATTTTAAATATGCTTGCCATTGTTGAATATCTCTCAGATTTCGCTTTGAACAATACCATTTGAATGGAAAGCCTTATTCAGAAGTGAATATCCAAAAATTAATTGTCATATAAAGAAAACTTGAACAATGGAAAAATCGAATAAAGCTTCTCATAGATTGGAAATTGTTTTGAGAGTGGTAGTAAGCTTGCAAAACAAAAAATCTGTTAAAAATAAAAGTAACTTTTAATTGGAGCGTATTGGAAAAAAATAAAACTTCTCATCATCTGTTGTATATCTACATCCATTAATGTTATATCGTTGGTATAAAACGCAATTATTTAACGCGTTCATTTGAATTTATATTACGCCAGATTCGTGATCAACAGCAGTTAAGTGTTTCATCGGAAATTCATAAATGCAGCTTAATAGAATATGGTTCTACCCGAAAGCAAAATAGTACTGAAGGAATTGTGAAATCAGTGGCACTGTTATAAATCGAGCTTGCAATGTCGGTTACTATGAGCACTAATACATTCACGAGCGGATGGACAGCTCTATTAAAATATCGCGAAGGCACGGGGGTTTTAACAAACGTATAACCGTACGTGCATTCCAGAGACCGTGTACAATGACTTTCAGTTTGAGCAGTTCGATTACGAAGCGAGCGCGTCAATGCGCGAAATACATTGGCTTTTTCCTTAAACTTCCTTGCTATTTCATTGTCCGAAGTAAACCAATTACAAGAAGGCAAGAGAGCGAGCGAGAGAGAAAGGATGCCGCGCGCGAAATTCATCACGCGACAAAAGGGTTGATGTCAGAGGGGGTAAAAAGGAGCGTAGCGTACACGACGGAAGCAGCTTAAATTGGCCGTGGCTTATCGTTAAATTAAATCACGGCCAGGCGCGAGAGAGAGAGAGAGAGAGAGAGAGAGAGAGAGAGAGAGAGAGCGCATACACACGACGACGACGACGACGTTGCCTGGCAGATCGATCTGCACGACCCGCTTACGAGATGCTAATCGACGCGCGCGTGTACACACACACACACACACACATACACAACTACGCTCGCATGAGAAATGGCGAGGAGGCCTGCAGCCAGAGTAATGCCCCGTCTAGTGTAAACAGAAAGTCCGATGTATATGCATATACGCCATATAGCGTGCGAAAGACTGAGGAATGGCGAGGCAGCGAAATTTGCTGAGAGTTTATGGATAGAGGAAGATTCGAACGGGGGGAGATGAATGTAGGCACAAGCGAGTTCTCCTTTAACAGCTTGGAGGGTCTTTCACGAATACGACCAGCAAGTGCCCTAGTCGTTGATTTCAGATGGACGATACAAATGACTCGCGGTTATGACCTCGTCGTATGTATACGAAGTCAGATATGGCTTGCTAATTGTTGAACTACTATTACACGTTAAATTTTAGACGGCTTTACGTAATTTTATTTTCTAAAAGAAAAGACAGTTGTATGAACTCACTCTGAATAATTATTAAATTCGAGTGACATTTTGATATGATGATCTATGAATTCTTTCAGCATATTGATCAAAGCGCAAAATTTCAAATACTACCAAGAACACTTGAATAATATTTTTTTTTACGTTTTAGGCAGCTACATAGAACCAACGAAGATAGACGCTTCAACTATCATCGATTCAACTATGGTGAATCGACGTCGATTCAACTATATCGTTGAATCGACTATGCTGTATAGCGCAACGTAGCACAGAAATCTATTGAGAGCGAACATGTACAGGTGATGGTGCAAAGGGTTCGTCGTAGAGTAGTAGGGAGCAAGGCGATGGCAATTACTGGTGGTAATCAATGGCCCCGGACGCCCGATAATTTTAGGGACGAACTCGCTACGAGATAGAACGCGCGTAACGCCCTACTCTCGTACCTTTGTGTGTGTGTGTGTGTGTGTGTGTGTGTGTGTGTGTGTGTATGTGTCCTAGGCTGTGTGTGAGAGAGAGAGAGAGAGGGAGCCGCAATTTTAATTGAGTTAATTTTAAAGCGGCTTCTCGCTGGACCGCGAAAAACGATCGAGCAAAGGGAACCCGAGTGACCGTAACCGTCGATTTTTTGTGTGTGTCTTTTTCATCGACGAGGAAATTTTCACTGAAGAACTCTTTGCCCGAACGACCACGTTCGTATCACCTATGTGCTCGGTAGCAGTCCCTATATTGCTCGGCTAATGCAACGATAATTCGTTTTTTCAATGTAATGGCTTTTTGCCTTACTAATAGCACGCGCAAAGTGCGGTGAAAAATTTCATGACTTTGACGTTTTAATTGTATCAGTGTCGGTCATAAGTGCTGGCAGCGCATCCAATTCAATTCAGAATATTGAGATTGGATTCATTTTAAAAGAAAGAGAGAGAGAGAGAGAGAGAGAGAGATAGCGAGAGATTAGAGTAGACGAGCTCGCGATACTTCCAATCAACTACACCGATGCATCATACGCTTTGAACGTTGTAAAGATTCATAGAGATTAAATTCAAAGCATTCGATCAGAGCGGATTAGCTTGGGAATATGTTATTAAGGAGAAAAATGGATTAAACTATTCCATTAGCGTAATCAAGTCACACTATTCGGGTGCATTCGCACGCACTTTGGGTATCGTGATTCGAGGTAACCCAAGATAATTACCACTTCATATCGAAAGTGCTCCTCTCTCTCTCTCTCTCTCTCTCTCTCTCTCTCTCTCTCTCTCTCTTTCCCTCGCCCTCGCCCTCACTCCCATTGTATAGTTTTCGTCGGTGAGTGGCTTTAGTTGCAGTCGGCCGCGGGCAAGTCAGAACCAAGCCAAAGTCGGTTAAGTTCTCAGAGTGAGTGAAGTAGACGAGGTTCTGGCGTTGCTAGTAATCGCCCGACAAGGTCGGCCACGCGAGAGAGAGAGAGAGAGAGAGAGAGAGAGAGAGAGAGAGAGAGAAAGCGAAAAGGGGTGAGAGCGTACGTCTGGTCGGACAAGCCACTCGAAGACGCATTCGAACAGAAATTAACTTCCTCCCACTCTGTTAGCACAGTGGAATACGTGGCTGCGATCGCCGAGAACCTCTTTGAAATTGGACTTGAATAGCTCTCTCCCTTTCTCCACTCTCTCATCTAGTGATGTGTTTCGCGCCTCGTGAGCGCTTTGTTAATCGGGATCCGTGCACGCTGCCTACTGCTGCTGTTGCTGCTGGCAACTCTAGTAGTGAGAAAGAGATCGATGTGATTTTCCGGCTCGCAATTGCGGCTTTAAGAAAATTAGTGTGGCTTGTTAATGGTCGTGATTTAAAAGCCGAGAGAGAAAGAGAGCTTACTCGAGATTGATAGGCCAATCTGTGAGTGTTCTAGAGCTTTGGGTAAATTTAGAAGTCGATTTGTTGTTATTTTTCTTTTCATTACTTTCACGATACCGTTGTTTGTCCCGCATTCGAAATCTCTTATCATTATATAAATTTCAGTCATTTTATAAATTTGACTAATGAAAGATGAACGTATAAGTGAAATTTGCAGAAAAACAAGCAGAAACAGCAGAGAAGAGTAATAAAGCAACTTGATTATGAGCAACTACTTAATTGAAGGACTTCTGAGAAAAGTGCAGCGCGCGCGCACGCGAACAAATTGAAATTAATAATGTAACCAACTGGCCGACTGAGCTATGAGGTTTTTCGTATTACGAGCCTATGCCGACTACGCACGATTCGCTGTAATGCTTCCATTTCAGCGCGCGCGCTTGCGATCGTGGCGTGTGCTGATAAATTTACAATGAGCACTGCAGCATAAAGCTACGAGCGGGGAAAGATATTGGATTTATACGTGAAATCGCGGAGCTTTGATTTGTTTTTATAGAGTCGTGATGGGTTGCGGCTTTTTAAAATATTAAGCATACTAACTTCAAGCTCTAATAAACTTTAATCCACTTAATGCAGTAGTCGAGAATCGAGTGAAATAAACGAAGAGGCCTACGAAACTACCCTATAGTTATTTTTGGAAATCAGAACAGAGAGGTATTCATAGCCTCATTGTATTTCGTTATTATTTCTCAATATTGAGTCTCTTTCATGACAAGCCGGAACTATTATATCGCACAAAACAATAGCTGAAAATCATACTTGTCACCAAAGAAGTTAGTCGCAGCAGAGATGACAGATTCACGATAATTCAGCTTGACATCCAATAACATCGTATCGCGTGCCCGTGGAGCTTTATAATCGGGTTGTTGTTTCATCAGAGAAAGAGAGAAAGAGAGAAAGAGAGAAAGAGAGAACGAGAGAGAGAGAAAGAGAGAGAGAGAGAGAGTAGAGAGAGAGAGAGAGACAAAACTCAGGGAGTATCGTGTACTTGGATTTTACACACACGTTCAAATAGGCAGAGACAGATGATTGACACCGTTGCCGCTCACGTTATAGCTCTAAGCAGGGGGCAAAGGGGAAAACGCCTGCAGGTTTTCGATACATGTATATTCGCCAATGCCTGTGCCGCTTTGTGTGTTGGCTGCTGCTACTTCTGCCTGCGGTTCGTCCATTGAGAGCGCGCTGCCGCTCTGGGAAATTCGCCCACGCATAAAGGCTAATTGTCGGCGACGTGGCGTATCAATGCAACACTGGCTATTCAATAAGCCGCCTGTCATCGTGCTACATTTCACCTTACTCGAGCTGCTAGTTGCCTCGGCGAAATGCCTTTTTCTGCACAGATCAATCGGGTTTGACGTTCAAACTATCGGATAGTACACTTTGCCTATATTCGTGTGATACTTTTTATGGCCATCAAATTTGACTTTTATCGATATAACTTTAGTTTTGTTTTATTAAGATAAGCTTACATATATTATATTCTATATCTGATTTTATATAATAGTGTACAAATGAACGTTGATACTTTCATTACGACGAAACACAAACAGCAAGTCTTACTTACTATGCAATAAAAAGTAAGCTTTTTGACATTTTGGCCAGCAGAAACGTTCATACGAAATTTGCAACGCCCTACATTATACATTCAGCAACTAGAATTTACATGACAAAAGTTTGTTAGGGAATTTGCCAACAATTGATATTCAAATGTATTCCATGATTTTAACGATGTTTACGTATACACATACAAACCCGCGCACGCCCACATATGCGTGCAGACACTCCGCGCCATTACTAATTACCGAGGAGATCGATATTCACTAATTATGAGAGGCTAACTGGTAACGTAGCTCTCGCATTGCATTTGCCAAAACTGGAGTAGCCAGATCGTGTTCTTTTAACGAGCAATATTTGTGTCGAAACGTACACGCCATTATGAAATCCGAGAATAAATCGTATCGAGAGTTGCACTTTTGCATAATTAACCACAAAATCGACTCTGTATTAACCTACATCCAGTTTAAATTAGCTACGTTACTGATATTATCGAGATATTAGTATTTCATTTCAATTCCAATCGTGTAATAGGGCGAAACTTCTCCATCCTCGGTAAACTATAACTCGGTGAATTTGAATCAAAGATCAAAACAAAGTCACGTCACTTTGAGTATGGAAAGAGAAAAGAAAGAAAAAAAAAGAATCGTTGAGTTTGAGTGGCAAGCGCGCGGCGTTCAAAGCCTTGAGAAAACGAGTCGACAGAGGAAAAACCGCGGTGGCGACGGCGACGGCTGCAGCTCGATACGCGCGACGACGAGTGCGCGCACTTATACCGTTCTCTCGCCCCGGCGTATTTCAATAAAAATGTCACATTTTATTTTCAAATTGGATTTCGCGTTCTATCTTTCAACGCGTGCTTGTAAAGCGTGGCTGCAGTCTCGACTTTTTCGCTCTCTCTCTCTCTCTCTCTCTCTCTCTCTCTCTCTCTCTCTTTAGCTTTTTTCCGCGTGACACGATTGTCGTTTCTAAGACCTTCGATCTTCCATTGCGAAGTCTGACTAGACGTAGATGTTTTCACTTTGCCGCGTGAAAAACGTGTCCGCCTGCACACTGACAAGAGTCATCTCGCTGATGCTTCGATAAGCGAGAGACGTATATTATGAGAGTTCTCTTTTCCATTGCTAGCCAATGCAACACGAAAATCTGCTATAAACTTTTCACTTTTATAATAAAGTCTTCCCCATAAATAAAGAATCGTATCGCTTAAGGAGGACACGTATAGCAATTGCTTGGTTGACTTTTTAATGAGCAATAACTTGCTTCAATTAGAAATCACCTGAATTAAAACAAGACCGCTTCATTTCACGAAATGCAATTCAACGTACTTCAATGTGCTCGTTTAAGAATCAGAAATTACAGGAACATTTCCGCTCTAATATTCTCTCCCTCTCTTTCGCGCGACACACGAAACCTAAATTAAAATTCATAAACCAAGGTGCAAGTCATTCGAGACGTCTACGTGTGAGCTTTTTTTCTCTGTCCCTCTCCCTTCCTCCCTCTCTTTCTTTCTCTCTCTCACCACCTTGTAATAAAAGAGAGAGAGAGGGAGAAAGAAACACACAGAACGAGCAAAAAAATAGAATGTAATTTGAAGCGACTACATTTACATCCTCGTAGAATCCATTTGCATGCTGAATATTTAAAATTAAAACGAGCTAACGGCTTCGTTAACGAAACTGTTATTGTCGTTTGATTGTCGCGCTTGGCCAGCGATCTAGAGACTCCCTGCCACACATTCGCAAAGAGAAAGGCGAGACGCTCGAGGAGAGAAAAAAGAGGAAGGAAAGAACAAAAAAAAAGAAGAAAGCTAGCACGATTTGAATAAACCGAGCCGCAGTTGAAAGGCCGCGAGCTCGCGCCACTTCGTATGCTACAAACGTAAGGAGCGTTTGTATATATAACTACGTGCGCGAGTTTTCTCCACGCCAGCTTCTCTCGTCTTTCTCTTTTTTTATACTGCACCCGGGTAAAAATCTCGCGCTGCCCGTGCATTCTCTCTCTCTTTCTCTCTCACTCTAACTGGGAGAAAGATTCGCCCTGAGAAAGAGAGAGAGAGAGTCTGTGGTGAGAGAAAGCAGACGCTGCGTTGATAAAGAGATACGTTCGTACAAAGTGCGAGAAGTCGGATCAATTGGACGAATTCTCATGCATTTTCACGTTTCCAGTTTGCAAATTTGATTATATGTTACTTTTATATTGCCCTTTCCTTTTAGCTTTTTGTTCTATTGAAATAGTACACCGAACAATTTTTCATGCATGTTAAAAAATATCAAAAAGATCGGGATTAAATTGGCAGTATCATTGTACCATGAAATAAAACTTTACGTCGGCCTACATTTTTTTATTAACGTCAATGAAATACTATATGATTGGGTGTAGTTTTCCATCGAAAAAGTTCCTTTTAGAACAGATAAATGCACAACAATTTTTTCCACCAGTTAGCAGAGTACAAATAAAAAATTTTACTCGAAACGAACAAAAAAAAGCGCAAGGCTATTAAAACGGAACAGTAAAAGTTACTACAGATTTCACCAGCCGGAACGCTAAATTCTAGCCGAAATTTTCGTTCGGCAAAGAATCGTAAACCGCACTCTAGTTGGCAGACCACATACGCGCAAACGTTCCGTAGGAGAAGAAAGAGAGAGAGAGAGAGAGAGAGAGAGAGAGACGCGCACACACATCGATCGTTCGCAGGCGTGAGTCTGACGGGAAATTAGAGGAGAGAGGGCTTCTCGTGGGATTATGACCGCGGAAGCGACAGCTCCGCGGACGCGACTGTCTTATCGCGATCAACGTGCGCGGTCGCGCGCACGAGAGAGAGAGAGAGAGAGAGGCAGAAAGCTACACCGGATGACTCTATGCGAATGTCAACCGCGAGCGCTGACGTTTCCTGTTCGCGTGAAAAGCCGTGCTTTTGTCTCGGAGTTACTCTCGGCTTTTCGCTATTGTTCTGCTTTTCGTAATATTCAAATATTTTTCCATCTATTAGTTTAGACATATTTCCGCTACGTTCGCATTTTTAATTGTAATTGCAATACTATACGATGAGAATGAGTTCTTGAAGCTGCAACAGCGGTAGCAGTTAATTATTTTTTTATAGTTGGTTGCGATAATTTTTTTTTCTTTTTTTGACAGCAAAAAATTCTCTTCCTCCTTTTGTTAAAGTTTTCCGGTCATGGCGCTCGTTGTTTGGTTCCAATTTAAAGCTCGAAAGTTTTGACAACGAGAGACGGATTGAGAGAAAAAGAGAAAACAGAAATTCCTGAAATGTAAAATAACGAGTGGAAGTTAAGTATGTGATAGCCGAGACTATTTTTTTTAATAGCGCAAGAGTAAGAAGAAAAGTTAACTTTTTAAATTTTCCTGATTTTTTTTTTGGATTTCAATTCACAATGACCCTAGAAATAACTTTCAAACTTGTGGGAAACAATCACTATACAGTCAGTGATTTTGACAGCGAAAAAATATAAAATTTCGCCTAAAACCCAAGCAACGTTTCACGCGACCCAACTATATCATAGAAACACAAAACAAAAGGTTGAGATGCTTGTTTGAAAGATTGTTTCCTGTCAGACGCACTACACCGCGAGTATACTATGCTAGGTATAGTACAGTTGTGAATTCATGTACCCACTGCCGATGGTACGTGCGTACACAGCTGCGCGCAGCTCATCGTATCTGCGCGTATGTATATACACGATGCCGGAGGGTTTACGCGGAGTAGAGCTGAGCTCTATATAACGCGGAGGTGTATGCGCGCCGACAGATGCACTCGGCGAGCTGCGTTTAATCGAATCCGCGGCTAAGGAGGCGGCTATGGTTAGATATGCGGACGTAGCAAGAGAGCCGCCGTATTACATGCGCATAATACACGCGTGCTAATGTGTCGCCTTTGATCATGCACACCCTCGATCTACTCGATCGAGGAGTGTGTAGCACGTGTGGTCTTGGTAAATGAAATGAGTGAGTATTTCACCGCGAAGCATCGTATTTTATCGCAGTATCCCTCTATGTGGTTTGTATTCTTTGTAATGATGGTTTGACCAGTGCGTTATTGTTTTCTTATCCTTTTGGCAGTTGATGTCCAAAATCGACTCATTCAGTCTATAGATTGTTCTTTCAAGTAGTAAAGATGCGATATAGTCCGACATCCCATTTATTCGCGGTTTTTGAACTTCTCAATGTATGTCCAGATTTGCAGCTTCATGAATATTCAGATAATAATTCTGTAGGGGAGGGTGGGGTAAAACGGCATCATTAGCTTTAAACTCGGATAAAATCTTAATAAAACGATTAATCAACTTCTGCATGACACATTCACATTCGTTGAAGTAAGCCCTACAAAGACCTATCGGCTTTTATTTTTTTCGTACCTGTTTTCTGCTATAAAAATCGATTTTACCAAAATATCAAATTTCGGAACCCTGAAAAATGTCGGGGCAAAATGGCCCCTTACATTTAAAGACCTTTAGTTTCGTCGATTTTCAATATTTTTACATCTAGTGTGTGGCAATTATTTTTTTTTGGTAAGAGCTTTAATTTGGTTGGTCGCACGTTTGATTTCGTTGAATATAACGCGATCTACGGTCATTTGTATATAGCCATTTTTTTCATGAAAAAAATCATCACTTTATTCCGATTATCTTTTTTTAAAACAACTTCCATAAGGGGGCCATTTTGCCCCGAGTGAATTTTTTTGTTAAATCGCGACTCTAACATCTTGGTGTTGATGAAAATAATTTTTGAAAACGGAATTTGAAAGCTGAAAAGTCGACTAATAAGAAAATAATTTTCCAGAAATAACATAAAATTAAGAACTATCATTCCATGTGGCACAAACTTTAGCAGGTGTATGACCAAAAGTGTACAAAAAAATTCAAAGCTCTCTAAAAAATGCTGCCAATCCATTGGCAGTTAGCTTCCTCTTTATATTTGTTGATTATTATTAAGGTTTGTCTCAATCAATTTATTATTTTTTAAATTTAGCTATTTTAGGACAACGAAATTTATGCAAAAGACGT
>JAWWMK010021741.1:0-17530 GCA_035047105.1 Galeopsomyia nigrocyanea | reverse complement strand
ATATCCGTGTATTGGAAATTTAGAGATTTGGAAAATGTGCGCATCCAGAGCATAAAACAGCTCGCATAAAGCCGATTTCGGATTCGGAGATGATTTAAATCATTGGAACTTTCATTATTTAACAGTACAAACATAATGTCACTGTTCCCGTACCGCTGTAGCAAGCGTTATACGTTTGAATACCAGCAAGTGGCGGTATTAGGTACACGTACCTTATATAAATTACGTATATCGGCATGCGGCGGCGTCGAAATAATTTTAGCGCGTGAACTCTGCGACGAGCGAGCCCGATCAATCGATATCGAGAATTAAAACGGTCATGCGTCCTCTCGGCAAATGCGGGGGAAGAAGAAGAAAAAAAAAATTGAACGTACGTTCGACTGGCCGCGCGATAAATTAAACGCGCAGTCGGAGAGGAGTTCGGTTTTTCGGATTGGGAATCGCCGAAATAATCTTATTAACGCACGTCGACGTGAAGGATATTTATTGAGGCATGCCGCGCGCCAAGAGTATATACGGCGAATACCGCAGGCCGATATAACTCCGGCATTACTTTCTTATATTCGTGACCGACATTATGCGCTCTCGCGAGTAAGAGAGAGAGACGCTGCCTGCGAGGGAGAAAACGTAGACGCGCGGGTAATTTTTATCTTCTTTTTTTTTTTGTTCTCTCTCAGAACGCGCAAAATTTATGCGTTTCTCGAGTTTCCAGTAATATCATTCGCGGCGAAAATTCGAAAAAGGAGCGCGAGTACATACACATATACGTGTATCTTTGTATGTATATATAAGTATACGCAACAAGGCTGTACATATTCGTGTCGCTTAATTGGCTGTGCGAACACCTATGCGCGCCGCCGGCCAATTTGGGTCAGAGCGTGTTCTCTCGGTTACGTGTGCTGTACATTAAAATATATTGTATACTTATATTTATGATAGCTTACTATGCCCACGCCATCACATGTCAAGAGAATCCGGTCCTCGATTATTATTATAATGTGTATCGAAATTCGGCTTCTAAGAAAGAAAAAAAAAACTGGAACGACGACCGTTCTATCTCCTTACCAATAATACTCGATCTCGACCGCGAAGCAGCTGATTAAAACGCTACGATAAAAACGCCCCTTGCTTGCTTACTTGTCTCCCGCGAGTGTATAGTTTTGTGTACACTGAATTTACAACGATTACGAAACGCCGCCGCCGACCAATTGTCGCAGCTGTCAATTACTTTTCTAATGAAACCGTTTAAGCTGTCGATGTTTTTTTTTTTCCTCCGCGCAGGTGTACTTCGTCTTGCGTAATTATTGTTCGCGAATTTCATTCAATTTTCGGAAATATACTCGTGAAATCGTTTTTTTCGAAAGGCCTTGGTGGTTAAACTGTGGAATTTGCAAAAAGAAAAAACAAAATTACGTATCGATCGTTGGGGAATTATTTTATTTTCGAAGCTAAATATGGATTTTCCTGCACATTCGGCAAGGTGCTTTCGAAGAGTCGAAATTACGGATTAACGAAGAACAAGGTCGAAAAAGGTTGAATTAAATTACTGCATATTCATAGTCGTCAAACAAACAAAAAATGCAATAAAAAAAAAGAAGAAAATATTGTGGTCACTCGCGAACGAACGTTCCGAGTGTGCGTTAAAGCTCGCGAACGTGTAAAAGTTGACAATTGCCAATGAATATAGTCTGTATCTCAATCTACTATATATATACGTGCACACAAGCGAGATATCGCAGGCAGGCAGGCAGGCGACACGCGACATATACGTGGGTGTGAAAATTTTTTTTGTTCAAAGTGCAGCACAGACTCCTGAACGTGATTGCGCCTAAAGTTATTATCGCGTCTAACCAATTACGGCGTGTTAAACTCGCTGGAGCTGCACTATCTTAATAAATAAAGTCACCGGCGCGCGTTCTATTCACGCTTGATAATTTTATCAGAGTGTATTATACCAAAAATAAAAAAAAATCATTTTGGCACTGCCTATAAGTAATTATGGAATGCTCGAGCGTCGAGAGTTTTTGCAAAGTATATACAACTTTATCGGCGTCGCGGGAATATATTCCGCGAACGGTTGTGAATATTTCATTCTCACGCTGTTTAATATCAGTAGGCTAATAATAACGGACAACGGCCGTTGTTACCACACGCGAAATCAGTATAATAAAAGGCAGCAATTTGTTTGCTGCTTTTTTTTTTCAGGGAACACTAATAATTGCAATGTATACTCAGTTTAGCTGGCGAAACAACACCAAACGTCGCACGATAACGCTAGTGTATGTGTATGAGAAAATACCTCTATACGCTTCATTTGGCATGTGTGTCCTGTGAGCAATGCAAACTGCGAGAGATAAAAAAAAAAAAAAATTTTTTTTCGTTACGGCGACACATAAGCAGCACACCATATTATGCACACATTCAGGCGGAACACACACACAAACACAGAGCAGCGTTCGCAGCTGGATTACGAAAGCATTATATTGAACAAATATGCAAAACTCTCGACGCGCGCGATCCGGTATAGGAAAGCATATCATTGAGCATTGCTCTTTCTCTCTCTCTCTCTCTCTCGGTGGGTATGTATTGGTACTTTGTCTTTTTGCATTGTTGCGTCATCGGCGATTCGTAATGGGCCAAATATTCGCTGTGCCTGTGTTTGTGTTTTGTGAGTGCGGTTTATTCATCCGGTTATTCGTAAATTGGTTATTATTTATCCATTTTTTGGTGCAATTATGATGCAGAAGTGAGTAAATACGAAATAACCCGAATAAGACTGCCAGTTTAGTTATTCTTTTTGATTATGATTTACCCAGTTTTTTTACAATCATTATGTAGAAGTATAGGTAACAATGAAATAACCCAAAAAAAACTTACTTGTCTGATTCTCTTTGATGGTTGTTTACTCAGTTTTTCTGCAATTATTGTATAGAAGTGGATAAAAACGAAATAACCCGAAAAAGACTGCTAGTTTTCTTATTCTCTTTGAATATTGTTTACCCAGTTTTACATGCGATTACCATAGATAACTAGGTAAAAATGGAATAACCTGATAAAGACTGCCAATTTTCTTATGCTCTTTCGCTGTATAAGTTTGAGCGTATTATAATTCTTCAATTATTAAGGAGCACTTTTTTAATTATAAAAGGCAAATCGAGTGTTCAAAGACTAAAGTCAAGCTAATGCACATAAAAACTATATGATACAACGGAATTTCACAGAAATAACAATAAATCCATAAGAGTGTACGGTGAATCCAGTGTAAAATGATGCTCCATCAATCAGTTCTGTCAGAGATGATGCCGCTTATAAAGTACATATAAACGCGCAAGTTTCTTTGTTTATCTACAGGCATTTAATACCCGCGGAGCAGATGATGCAAAAATCGTGAAAATAAAATAGGCATACTGAAGTAGTACTAGATAGTATAGTCTATAGAAGATAAATCGGCGAGGTCGAACAAAATTGAAGCTCCTTATAACTCTCGCGCTCGCAGAGACAAAGGAAAGATCATGACTTCACATTAACAATCAAGCAATGAATTACGCTCGCTTTGAGAACGCTTCTTTTTGTTTTTCGTTTTTTTTTTTCTTTTTCTCTCTTTTTTTTTCGCGATAAGACGGAATAGAGTCAACCGTGCCATGCGCGATTACTAATCGTTTTCGAGCAGCAGCAGCAGTCGCATAATTGTTTCTCGCATGAAATATCGCGATCCAAATCGACACTCCCCTCAATCATTTGCTCGTGAAAAAAAAAAGAAGAAAAAGGCAAAAAACAATGGAGCACAGCGATCAGGTCGAGAGAAGAGAGAAGAACACCTGCATGGCTGTGCACATTGAAACGTCACGTGCGCGGCGACTTTCCCCGTTGGTGTGTATAGTGCTACAGCGAGGATCGCGAAGTAGCAGCTGACAATGCCGAGGGCAAGATCGGCTCTCGTCGCGACGACTACGTCGCATGCTCCGCAGCTCTTTTATGTGCCCGAGGAATTGGAGTGAAACTCTTTGGCATTGTCTAAAAGCTTATAATACTATTGCATTGCATGCGACGACGACTAAGACGACCCTATTGGATGCGCCGTTAAAAGGGGAGTTCGATATATCTGCTATAGGCATGCAAGCACCGCGTCGCGAGAAATTTATAGGCACTTTTACTCGTCGCCGCAGCAGCCGTATACAGCGCGCCAGTTGCGCTTTCTATCCTCGCATTTTTTTTTTCTTTTTTTTTTTTCGGTATTACATTCGAAGCTTCGCATTTCAATGTTGCTCTCGCGCGCTTCGCTCGAAAAATCTTTTGCGTGCGGCTTTTCTCATAATAATATAATACTTCGGCCAGACAATGACGGCACTCGACTATTTTCTTGTCACGAGTATAACGCTTTATTATATCAAACGTGTATTATTATAATGCCATACTTGGCGAATTTTATACCCGATTAAATTCCCATTTTCGAAAGTGGCGCTGCATAACAATTGTGGGGGGAAAACGACCTACACTTGAATGCTAAATTGTGAGTTTTATCGACAGTTTGGCGAGACTGACGTTTCTATCATTCGCGGAAATGTGCCGACTTTGAACAATCGCCTTTGACAATGGGAATTTTGCAGCGAATCGCGTGGAATTCTGACGTGTAAATCAAAATTAAGAGCTGCATATATACATTTCAAAACCGAACTACAATTGCCTTCGGGCTGTACAATCATCTATACCTGGCTGTATACTTTCCAAATAATTTGCTTACCCAACAACCCAGCTTCGCGTTCTGCATGTGTGCACATCTCGATTTGTTCTTTTTCGATTTTTTTCGTAATTTAACAACTTTTATCCAAAATTCGGCAATAATATTTAAGTCGTTATAGAATTTGTCGCAAATATAACGTGTCCTTCGGGAAATTTTAAATAAATCTTGTGTGCGATGAATCACACAGCTTCAAAAATGACCTCATTTCGTATTCTACGAAGATTTAATCACGCCCGAATAGTTTGTAAAATAAAAAATTATATAAATAAAAAAAAATAATTCGCCATGTTCAAAGTTGACGTCGAGTAAAGTGAAGGTTGACTTTATGCGTTTTAGCGTGTACACGAGACACACTTGCCCATCGAGAGACACCATCGCGGCGGGTGTGTATGTAGGTATACACCATTTTATAATGCGAGAAAGTCAAATTTAATTCGCGCGCACGCCGTGAGCGGGTCGGGCGTTAAAAATAAAATTAATGGCGCTGATTCCTTTTTCAAGTACAACGCAGCGGCGTTACACGGTGAATTATGGAAACACTTAAACTTATAAAAAAACCCTCTTATCTTGATCAAATATCGTACGACTTTTCGGAAATTAAGAATATCAAATTATTTATTAACTAAGGGAAAAGTAAGGTTTCTTTTTAAATCATTGCCGCGTGGATAAATTCTGTTTTACTTTATTCGAGCTAACAAAAAAAGAGTGCTCAATCAGAAAAAATCTATAAATTTTTATATGGTATAATATGCTTCTATAGTAATTACCTAATTACGCTTTAATTTTACAATGGTCATTTATAAGTCTATCGTTAAGAAGACAATTAACGATGCGAACCCAATGGCATCAATTTGCGAACCCAATCATAAATCATACAAGTTCATTTTCATTTCGCGTCGAGTAACATTAGCTTATCGGTAGCCGGGGCAGTTTGGCAGTATAATACAAAAGGCAAATTACACATGCTCTCTCAAAAGAGATATAGTTCATCCAGTTTCTTACATAAAAGCCATACACCCGACAAATAAAAGTATACAAAGGTAATAACACGCCCGGCATCCGTAAAAAAAAAGCGAGATGACTACGCGCGGCGATCGGCACGTTCGCGGAAAGAACTCGAGCGGGCCAATAAAGTAATCACACGAGAGAGAGAGAGAGACTTTTTTGAATAATCGGTTGCTGCGAGGTGTTTCTACCGGCTTTTGTGCGCGTGCGTCCAAGTGTGTCGTGCAGATGCAAAAAAAAAAATTATATTCGTCGCTTTTTTTTTGTTCACTCTCGTTGCCCAACAACCGGACCAAACCGGTCTGCCCGACGCTCCGCCAAGCGCGCGGAAAGCCGATGATCAAGTGCGTGCAGTTCGCGATGCGAACGGAACCTTTTTGGCTTATCGTTATTCGGCCGATATTCCATCGAGTATATACGGTAATCTTAATACAACTGCTATAATTGATATACACTGTACTTTTTATTTTGCCCATCCTATTAGCTTAAGCCCCTTATAGGTGTGTTTGGTCAGTTTTTTTTTACTCCCGGGAATAAATATTTTCTTTTGAATGTAGTTCTCTTTTTCTTTTCTTTTATTTGCATCATTACGTTATGTAATATGGATTCTCGCGTGCTCTGCAACTGTTACATTTAGCAGAAATTACAGTAGCAAGCCACTTTAAAATGCGTTCAAACACATTTTTGCATTGATGATAAATGCACTTTTGTATTTTCGGTCCGCAGATACCAAGAGAGTAATAATATATCCAGTGGTACGTACTGCAATTTCGGCATGAATTTTTCCAAAACACATATAAACGTTGAACAAACTATAATGTTTATTCTGTGAAGTGCAAATAACGGAGATTCGCTCACGATGTATATAAAAATACTTTCGTAGGATAAAATATCTAGTCTACAAAAAAATCACTTTTTCGTATAAGTATAATATTATATATTGAAATTATCTTAATTTTCACTACACTGTAGATATTTTCATCGTTCAATGCCGGATCATTAATTTATAAAAATAGGCATTGATCAAATACATTATTAGTGTAATAATTTATTCGGTTTATGAATAATAGAAAAGACAAAAATAAATGAAATCAACAGTAAATTTCGACATGTAGACATGGACTAATCATTGCTAGGAAGTTCTAACCGTTTATTCATAATGCTGATTGGGAAAAAAAATTCATCTTATAAATGAATCCACTTTTGATAACAATAATTCCTTTTTTATCAGGAACGCGATATATTGTATCAGGAAAATTACTTTTTTATAGACAAAAAAATCCTTTCCAAACTTCAATACGAGAAAAATTCTCTTAATTTTCACTATTGTATGGAAAATGATCACACTTATACGAGAAGCATGATCTTATAGAGAATAAAAGGTTTAAGATGGGTCAGGGCGAAAATAAACAATTTTTTTCAAACTTTGAGAAAATGTTTCTGCATTGGCCTCCACAGCATGAAAAAATATCAGATCTATCTCATACACCTCATATTCCTTGATAGGACCCCTCAAGTGAAAAATCACGAAAGTTTAAAGAGAAAGGGTAATTTTTCGCGGCTGTCAATGAGATAATAAAGTTACAGAGTAAAATATAGTTATTTGCATGCATAATTAAAATTTTATTAAATGTTAGAATTTCAGAAAGAGAAATTAAAAGAAGAAATGTAAGGCAAAACTTGAATTCGGAAATTCGAATTCTCATTAAAAAAACCACTCACGAAAGAGTAAAAGTGAGTTTCTTATGCAAAATTTGACATGTGCATAACCTGTAATGTCAAGTCACGTTACACGTTATATCCGATTACACTTTATTCAAAGATAAATTATTAAAAAAAAAGTCTATAATGCCCCTTGAATTAAATAGATGTAAAAGTGTTGATAAGTGTAAATCTACCAAGAGTGGAAGTGAAGGTTAATAAAAGCAAAAAAAAAAGTGAAAAGAGAAAGAAGAGAAAATGCAATAAGTCGCGTCACTGCTAATAAATTGACAGATCAGCCGTTGCGAGCATTATGTGAGAGAATTTTGTGGATTATCATGCTCTGTACAGCGCGGCGCTCGTAAAAGAGAACCTTATTACTGTACATCCGCCAGTCCCTTGCATGAGTTGGCTTAATTAAATTTACAGAGAGGCCAATTTCATTTGCATCTCGAATGGTCCTTTATTTAGGGACACCAAGCACATAAATTTCTCATTGTGTACTTTGGTGGCCACCACATTTCTTCATTGCCCCCCCCCCCCCCCCCCCCCGCGACTCTCGCTCGCAAGTCGCATATTTTTTCATTAGCTTCAAGACAGTCAAAGCCCTTCAACAAATATAGATGACACGTTCGAATTTTTACACTTTAACGTTGTCGAGATCTTTCAAAAGAGATAAGCTTAATAAACATGCAGCTCTCTTTTGTGCCGCATGATTAATTAAATTTTGACGCCTTTCGCACGCTCATTTCTCTTCTTGAAGGTGGTGCGATTCTTTGTTCAATATTTTCTTTTGCCAACTCGGAGACAAAGGGCCATGGGTCTTAATTACTTCAACCTTGCGTGTTTTTATGGAAATCACAAACTTAAATTTTTTTTAAACAAATCTCTTGTTCAACAAAATTTATTGTCATAATGATAATAAATCAACTCAGAGCACTCCCATTACTTCGATAAAATATTTGATAAGTTGAGTGAAGACGTTAAAGTTAACAGTAAATTCATACTTTAATATACAGGTACTTCAACGATTAACCAAAAACGATGTAATTAAAGTGAATTATTGATTGAAAGGTGTCATTTTGAAGAAAGTTAAGAAAAAAAAAGTTAATTACACTACTTACGGAATGAATTACCTGCAAAGTAAGGTATAAAAAAGTCCTCAAATCGCCCGTCACCTCATCCATCATTATATTGAACCTCAAATTGCAAAAATTTTAATAACATCGTTTGTCGGTCGGCTTCCACGAACGCAACTATTAAAAGAAAAAATCCGAAATTCGAATAAGATTTTAAGATATCCCGCGGTGCGCAAAGAGTGTGTGACAAATGCTTTATACGGTATAATTCACGCATTCGCTACTCTCGAAAAGAAGTACATGTGAACGCATCGAGACTGTATGTACTCAAAGACAATGACAAACTGCTTGGGCGTGCATATACATGCACTCCAAATTAAAAGTAGGATCTGCAACATTTTTTTTTTTCATTTAACTATGTAAGTGTATGCAAAAGACGAACGATTTCGATTCTTTAAAAATCTGAAATTTGAAAATTCACATTAATTATTCATAAGTTTTCTCAAAAAATTCTAGCAAGAATGATCGATCATCAGATATATCGCTCGAACGATTTTCAACCGATTTTCAACTTATGGAAAAATAGATAATAAAGGAAAGAGAAAAAAAAAAGGCAAACGTTTATAAGTATACAGACCGAACGTAACGAACACACTCTGTGAAACGAATCTCCAGATCAAAACAGAATCGCGGAAACAATGGGCGAGACAATGGCATCGTGAAAAAAAAAAGAGTGAATAATTACATGGCCGCCGCAGAATCGTTCTACTTTCGCGCGCGTGCATAGAAGCAAAAGCTGCACGATGAACACACAAAAATAATACACAAAAGTATAAGAAGCGAGCTTTTTTTCTCCGTTAATCCACCGCCTGCTTGTTTGCTCGCAGAAGACGAATCAATCACGCGACCTGATGAGATTCGCAAAGATTATTAATGACTTTCGCGGGGGTACCGCGAAGCTTATAATTAAAAATCAATCGATCATCGCGCGAATCTACAGAAGCCAAAAGATTTCTTTTTCTTTTCATTCCTTTTTTAAATCGACAGGCAGCAGCTGG
Source organism: Galeopsomyia nigrocyanea (assembly GCA_035047105.1). Classification (NCBI taxonomy): domain Eukaryota; kingdom Metazoa; phylum Arthropoda; class Insecta; order Hymenoptera; family Eulophidae; genus Galeopsomyia; species Galeopsomyia nigrocyanea. The sequence continues at coordinate 7,946 of JAWWMK010021741.1, read as the reverse complement.
TCCCTCGTTAAACCCTCATGGCGAAACTACCAATTGAAATTTCGCGTAATAAGCTGCGTTAAAAAGGCTTTCGGCAAACAACATCGAAACTACATTATCGTTGGAAATCGGTCGAAAAAAAGAAAACAATTTCTAAAAAAACAACCAAAAAAAAACGAAGAAGTCGAGATATCGGGGATTATATGCACTCCGAAGCTGAGCTGCAGCGTTGCGCTATAACGGTATATCGCAGCAGCAGAGGCAGGCGCATATACCTACATACGTATAGGGGGAGGGAGAGGCCGTATGTAGGTCTCGCGCGGCGATTGGGCAGCGCTCGAAAAGCGCGCACCGTAAACCAAACGCCGAGCGCGCCAGTATATAGCATTTTACTCCTCTCCTCCTTCTCCTCCTCCTCCTCTTTTTTTTTCTTCTTCCTCTCGACTTCGCGAGCGTTGGCTTTATCTCTCTTCTCTCTCGAAGAGGCCCGCAGGCTCATTAGAAGAGTTTCGCTGTCGCGCGCACTCGCTGGCGGTTCTGCAGCTCCTTATTTTTAATTATTTCAGCCACGTCCGAGAGAAGATGCCTTTGCGCGCGCAAGCCAAAGAGGACGACGACGCGTGTAATGTCGGCAGGATGCTAAGGATAAGATTTATCTCGCGCGCCGCTGCCGCCGCCGCGCGGTGTGGTTTTTGGGAACAGTTTTGCCACGGACATTTCGGAGCGTCTTCTCGAGTTTTTTTTGTCTTCTTCTTCTTAATTCTTCTTTCGAAAAAGCATTTTTGAGTATATGTCCAATTCCACAAAAAAAAAACTCCCTTAATTCGGCACCGGTTCTGAAAAATGTCAAACTCAATCGATGCTCCTAATTCCTTCGGGATATCATTCTAGAAGGTTTGAGAATGCAAAAAAAAAATGGGCCCATCCACAGAAATGTTTATGACCCCCTTTTTCGGCCGTGGAAGTTGAAAAAATAATAGAAAAAAGTAGGTAAATTTCCACGTTTTTTGAAATTTAATGAAAAATATAAAATTATCAGCGTTAATCTGACTTCAGATTCGATTTCGACGTCAAAAAATACGTCGAAAGCATTTTTTTTTTCTACTTCAAATTTCGGCCTCTGTAGAGATTTATAAAGTATATATATAACAGTTCATAAAAGTTAAAAAATCAATGAAATCGAAAATTTCGCAGGTATAATGAAATTTGCGCGTTCCTATAGCTCAGAATGGTCGGAATTTCGACGAGAAAAAAAAAACAAAATATGGTTTTCGACGTGTTTTGAGTCGTAGAATCCGAATCTGAAATCAGATCCACGCTATCTACTGTCATTTTATATTGAATTCTAAAAAACCATGAAAAACTACAAAAAGTCAGACTTTCGTTTTTATCGATGTCAGAGTTTTTACGTGATTGTAACTGTTACGCTTTATGAAGCTCTACAGAGGTTGGAATTTGGAGTAGAAAAAAAAAACAATATATGGTTTTTTTCGACGTATTTTTTGACGTAAAATTCGAATCTGAAGTCAGATTAACGCTATCATTTTTCATTTTTCATTAAATTCCAAAAAATCGTAGAAACTACCTATACTTTTTCGATAATTTTTTTAACTTCCACGAGCGAAAAAAGGGTGTCACAAGCATTTTTGTGCATGGGCCCAATTTTTTTTCGATTCCTTGTGTACTATAGAATGATATCCCGAAGGAATTAGGAGCGTCGAGTCAATTTGACTTTTTTTTTTAGAACCGGTGCCGAGTTAATCGAGTTTTTTTGTGGAATTGGTCATATATACGTATAAGCCTCTCGTGGAAACTGATAGCTCATCAAATTCTTATCGAGACAGATTTTTTTGCCAATGTTATCGAGCCAGCGGACGATTTTTTTTCTCTGCTATCGAGGCGAACATCACGTGCAGTTATTCGATACCGCGCGATGGTTGGCAAAAAAAAAAAGCAGTAAAATCGTTGATGGGAATGCGCATCGACGTGCGTGATTCCGTGTAGATTCTCGCATTCGAATTCCCATAAATTCCGATATATGCTTCGCGGTAATTAACATTAACTCGCGAGTTTGTAGAAATTTCACGCGAATAAAGTGGAAAATCGAAGTAGTCTACGATTAGCGCGCATATCTAAAATCAGTAGAACGAGTCTATTGCGGTCAGACGCGGCTTTCGCACCTTAAATCACCGCGTCGATATATCCGTTCGTATAATAACAGTCGAAAATCAATTAATTTTAGTATCTCGTCTTCCGACAGGGGGGACGTTATATATCGTTTAAGATAATAACTCTGTTACGGATTTTATCGTTCGCGCGCATGCGTATATACATACGCACTTGGCGTTATATATTTTTGGCCCGATGTAAATAATAAAAGCCCCGTCCAATTTGCGGTCATAAGCGTCGAGCGCGCATCCGAAAGACAGTTATATAGACCTTGAAAAAGGTCGCGCGGCTTTTGTTGCCGAGTTCTTTTTTATTTTTTACGATCGTTGGCCGCGAAAGAAGAGGAACCCCGTTGTAATTTGCCTAAAATAAATAATAAATAAAGATAACGCTTTTGGCGTTAACGCTGCTGCTGCACACACACAAAAAACCCATCACTCATGTTTAAGGCCAATTTTTCACAGGCATTAACGACGCAACGCTCGTTACTCATATATTCATCTTTATTTATCTCCGCTCAGAGGAGGTTGCTGCGGCTGCACGAGCATCGTTCCCTTCATTTTTTATCTTCTCGCGCGCACACACACAGACACTCTGAAAGGTAAAGTACCCATTGGGCGAACGCAGCTCTAAGTACGTATATATATGAAAACGAATTAAGGCTATATCGCGTCTGCGATTTAGCGGCCTTGCCGCTGCAGCCCGACGATGAAAAATTACTTTTTAATTTTCGGAATGTGTGTGCGGAGGGGCGATATATTTTTAATTCGCTTCGACAAAGAAACTGAAAAATTTTTCTTTTTCAACGACGACAGCTTTTGAAAAATATCTCGTTTTGGTGAATTGATAATGATAATTATTTTGAAAACGATCATGAAAATGAGCTTTTTGTCGAAATGGCTTATTAATGTAACTGCCTCTGTATACAGAAAAAAAAACTCCGTTGCGAATAAATTCACCAATGTCATATTTTACCGCTTACATAAACGTATATCTATACTTAAAAATGTTACTCTTTACTTTTGTGTAACTGGTTTCTTTTTATGTCGAAACAAATAATTAAGTTCACTTTAAAAAGAAAACAAAAAGTCTTATCGAGCGCATTCGCCGAAGAACGAAGCTGCTCTGTGACTACGTAAGAAGAAGAGGCACGAGATTTCGTGGTTGGTTTAATTACCGAAAAGCACACGTCTGGCTAACTACTCTCGCTATATTGGAGGGAAGCCTTTGACTTCCGCGAAGTTTATATATATTGCGAAGTCGTGTGGTTATGCGCACACGAGTATATGGTAGCATCGGGAGTCAAAGGACGAAAAGGTTTCGGTCACGAGAGGACTGCTAATTGGCGCACACGCGACCCACGAGAGAGAGAGAGAGAGAAAGCGAATTAAAAATATATAAGAAGTCGAGCGAAAAACGTGCTTAGCTGTTGCTTGCAGTAGTAGTATATATACATAACGAACGAGGCTTGCATCGCTTGCGCCATTCTCTGCATGGATTTCGGATTCCCCGCATATATAACTAACGAGTCTCGCGGTGACGACGACGACGACGAAGAAGTATATATAGACGACGATTCTCTCGAGTAGGAGAGGCGGCGATTGACGTATCTGGCGCAGCCTCTGTCGATTTGATAAGCGCCATGACGCTCGGCGACTGACGGACAATTACCGGCACTGCTCTCCCTCGTTCGCTGATAAATCTTCAATACCCCCCTGCGGCGGCGGCAACTCTCCCCCACTTAACATCCATCGAGCTTTCATTTCCTCTCGAGTGTACACTTTACTTTACGGCTTTTCTTTCGACGCCGCCGCTGTTGCTCGAGCGATGAATGAGCTCTACGTTTTTTTTTTATCGATGTGCAGTACATATATTCTCTCTCTCGATTGCCAATCAGATGATCAGTCAGTCCCGCGCGCGGCTCGTTCATTGTCGGAGAGAGGTTGGAAATTATGCAACAACGACTGAATGACATTCACCGAAAGGAAAGAAATGTATACTACTCGCGAGTGGCTCGAGCTTTTTTTTTTTTTCGAAACTTTTATAGAGTACGACGTTCTGATCGAATTTCGATTTCTTCGCAAGTTTGTTTAACGAATCTCACGATCAAGCTCGATCCATTAGCATTAAAACACGCACATGTCAGATTTTGACGATGGATCGGTAGAAACGAGCGCGCGCGATCGATCATTCATCTCGGCTCGAGAGGATCGATCGTGATTGAAAACTTCAATGTCTCGAAGAGAGCGAGTCGTTTGAATTTCATTTTGAAAATCAAGGCCTCCTCCTTTGTGAGAGTTCTTTTTTTGGTGTTCCATATCGCGTTCGACGATCTATCAAGAGTTTCGAATCGATTTTCCGCGACGATTTTCTTCTACTTTTGCAGTGAATAGTTATCGGATACTGAGATGGGACTGTTAAAGTGGGTAAGTAACTGAGAGACACGTATACGCGCGCCGACTGACCTATGCAAGTAATTTACACGATACGGATCTTCTAATTACGCTTCGATGCCGTTTTACCGATACGGCATTCGTTTTGAATAGCCACTGTAAATTAAATCAAAGAAAGTTTCTCTCTCTCTCTCTCTCTCTTCATCGGCGACGGCGACTGCGTCGTTTTTCGCCAACACTTTAGCGGCATGCAAATCACACGGTAGCTAGCGGCACAATTTTACCTTATAGTATAATATACTTCCAATTCCACTCATTGCGTGATTATAATAATTAGTAAATATCGCCGGCTATTACCCTATTTATATTAGATTTTACGACTTTGGAGCGTATAACGGATTCGATGTAGTATAAGTCGGTATTCAACTCTTCGCAAAAACACCATGACGTGCTGCTGGAAATTCCGAGAATGCCATTAAATGGTGTGGAGAATAAGTGCAGAGATGTCGACATTTCATTGACATCTTAATGTTTCCAAAAAAATAAAGCAGAGATTCTTGTTTTCGCTTAAATCTATACGTATTCGACCTTACAGCTCATCGGATCATACTTACGGTGGCAAAGATCGTAAAAAAATTTTTTATTTTCACCATAATTACGCGCAAAAATATTATTTCGACGACAGCTTCGTACGTAGGGAGAGAAAAAAAAACGAACCTTGTTGGCCATCTTTGCACGAAATATGAAAGCGCGTGCATGGAAAAGTGATAACCTTGTTTTTTTAAAGGGACTTTTAATAGTTACCTGGTTTAACAGTGAACGTTTTCGAAATATTACTTTCGCGAGTACTGCACGCGCATTAAAATTAAATTTTTTTTTTTGGTGTGTAACGGATAGCAATTACCGACGCGACTGGTATAATGAATTCATCAATTTATCATATATGGTGCTCATTAAAAGCTCCTTTCCCGCATGTGCCTCGTCGTCGTCGATTTTGATTAACAAAGAAGCCCAAGCAGCGCGTCTAAGAAAAAATCATTTAAAAAACCACGTGGAGCTATGTGTGTATGTACGTGCGTGTAAAGCCGTAGCTTAATTAGTATACCTCGAGAAAGGAACTGCTCTGATTGCGAGCTCCAAATTTTCGGCTAATAAAAAACTTTGCGTCCGCGTGTTTTAAAAGCTTTTTCATGCTTAATTGACTTTCTTTTTTTTCTTGCGTTTGTACGCGGGGCTTTTAATACCTTAATTTCGTTCTCACAAAAATTGAAGGTACAGCTCACAATTTTCCGAGTCATGCAAAAGATTGATCGCTTGTTAATGACAAGTAACAATTAGCATATTCGCGCGTTATTCTTCAATTTAAAATTGGAGGATTTCGGCACGTTGCGTATATATCTTAATAAATCTTGCTTTCCCAACATCAATTTCCGCTTACAGATGAAAAAAAAGCAATACGCATCAACTGCATTTTTGCTTTCTCGAAGAGAAAGCTTTGTAACAGTGAAAATTTTCGATTGCACAATTTTGATGTTTTTCTACATTTTCTAGGTCGCTGATTATGAATATGATGTTTTTAGAAAATGTCCGAATCCCCAAAAATGTGTGTGTATAAGCGTGTGTGTGTGTGTGTGTATGTGTGTATGTATGTGTGTGGTCATTTTTTCTTTTCTTCTTTGTCCCCATGATTACATTTCAACGGCTACAGTTGCGATTATGAAACTTTGCAATTATGTTTCTTCTCCCTAGATATAGTTCTGATTAAATTTTCAAGTGATTCGGTTAAATTTTTCTAAAGTTATTGAAAATTGGCATTTCCCAATTTTTTATATTTTATGTAAAAAAAGAAGTTTGTTTCAAAATCCGATAACTCGGAGTAAAAATCGTCAAATTCATCGTGTGTCAGCTCATTTTAAAGGGTGAAGCGAGAGCTTCAAATGAGATATCATACGTTTGAAAATTTGCTTCCGGTCAAATATCACGACCGATTGTATAATTTGAAAGTGGTAATTTTCATCGTGCCTAAAAAAAGTTGTTCACTTCAAAGAGCGATAACTCGGGCGGAGTATCATCTAATTTATCGTGTGAGGGCTCATTTTAAAAAGTAAAGGGATAGCTTGAAAACGAGCTGTCGAAAGTTTGAAAATTCACTGCCTGTCGAAAACTATAACTGCTTACATAATGCGCATGGAATCCACATAATTAAAAAAATACGCTGCCAGCTGCTCTGGCGGAATGTTTCCTTGGAGATAGAAGATATTTTTTTATTTATTTTTCATGCAATAAAAATCGTTCTTATATATAACGACAATAATGAATGAAGAATTGACGTAAAATGAGAAATTTTCAATTAAACAAAAACACTTATTTGAATGACTAATCACACTACCGGTGTGCTTTCTTTGAAGAGAGCGAAAATATAATATAAGCTAATTGAAGCATGTAATAACAAAAAACAACACACTTTTTCCGAATAATACTACATACAGGGACAACTTTATTTGCATACCTGAAAAAGGACAGTTGCTTAAAAATGTTATAATTCTGACTTGATATTTGAAAATTCATCGTGCCACAACTTATTTCGAATCTACTTTTATAAGCTTTAAAATGAGCCCACACACGTTATCGAATGCATTCTGAAAACAAAGTTACAGCATTTTGAATATAACCATAACTTACATGAAAAAAGAATTGTATTTTGGAATGAGATGATTTTTGCTACATGTTACCAAATTCATCGTGCGACAACTCATTTCAAAGCTGCTTACATAAGCTTTAAAATGACCTTCCAAGCATTAACAAATTCAGTCTTGAACCAAAGTTACAGTATTTTCGGCATGACAATGACTTACATACCTTACATCTGAAAAAGATGGATTGTTTTGAAGTGAGACAATTCAGACTACCTATAACCAAATTGATCATGCGACAACTTATTTTAAAGCTGCTTTCATAAGCTTTAAAATCAGTACTCGCACGTTAAAAAATTCATTCTAAATACAAAGTTACAGCAGTTTGCGCATAATAGCTCCATATAAAAAACCTATTTTATTTAGTTTTTGAAAAATAGCTATAAAATTTTTTCTAGTCGATAGATCTACTTGAAAATTACTTTCCCACCTACCTTGAAGGATTTCAAAACATACCCATGTGAAAAAAGTTTGCTTGGTTCTTGCCAAATTGTTGTAAAGTCGCTTGTCATCGTTTGTTCAAAAATGATTCTGCATAAAATGTTGACAAATTTGTCAAACTTCATAAAAATAAGATAAAAAAGTTTTGCACACAAGTGACTTGTCAAGTTTTATGCATAGACTAGGCATAAAGATTGACAAGTGCAAAACTTTTTTATCTTATTTTTATGATTCTGCATGAAATGTTGACAAATTTGTCAAACTTCATAAA
>JAWWMK010021730.1:0-63054 GCA_035047105.1 Galeopsomyia nigrocyanea | reverse complement strand
CTCTCTCTCTCTCTCTCTCTCTCTCTCTCTCTCTCTCTCTCTCTCTCTCTCTCTCTCTCTCTCTCTCTCTCGCTCGGCAAAAGCGCACCACGTGAAGCCAATCGCGTTTTTTTTCCCCTCGCGTCGAACGTACCTCGAATTTTCTATTGATGCACGTATCTGTATTTGGTTGCGCGCTATACTTCCTTGGTTATTGGTTTTCGAATTCAGATTATAGGAGAAAACTTCATGGAGTGAATTGAATGTTTGCTGCGTGTCTCGCGAATTCAATAGTTTGGTGGTATATATGTTAAAACTTTAGTATTTTTCAAATGGAAATTAATGCTCCTTAAAAATAGATGTATATGAATTTCGACGGGCAGTAGAAAAAAGAACAAGTGTGACAATATTATGCATACGTTTCATCTGATCTAATCCACGTAATTCTACTCAGCTATCTATCGTTAAAATTCGTGTGTATTTTTCGAACCAATGAAGAAAAATCACACATACTGCTCGTCTCGCCGTTCTATACTACTTACTACTAACCAATAAGAAAACTTCTGTACTTAGTCTAGTCGCCAAAGGGGATGTGCATTGAAAGATCCCCAGGATTTTATCAATGTTTTTTTATGTATTTTGGCCTGCTGAATCCGAATTTCGAGGTCTTCCAGCGTGCAGCAGTAATAACTTATTGACAATTTTAATAAAATCGGAAACTAAGTATGCTACGAAAAAAAGTTTCGGATAAACTTTGCTTGCCTTATCAAAATACACAAAAAATCTTCTATGTTTTTTTTTGAAATATCAAGAATATAGCGAGATAACGATCAATTAAATTGATAACACATTAATTAACGACCTAGCACAAGCCTTTCGATATAGGAGCCCGACTTTATTCTTATTTTCGATGTTTTCCGATTTGCTGAATCCGAATTTCGAGTTCTTCCAGCGCGTGAAAGTAGTAGTAAAAAGTTATTAAGTTTTTATTAATAATCTACTACTCGAATATTAGAACTTGAAAATAAGGAAATTTTAATGACTTTCAAGATTATTGACGCGAATTATAACGTTGTTGCACGAGCAAAAATTCTATCTTCGATAATATTTGAAAAATATTTTGCTAAGTAAGGACATTGATTTTGTCGTAACAGTGATTCTTTTTTACAATGAAACTCTCGCGTTTGTAAGGTTGACAATGCGATGATGGCGCGCACCCACTCTCTTTATTGATCATGCTATAGCTATAATTATACTAGGACTAAAAATTTATTTTTACTAAAATATTAAACTTTTTCAGATTCGGAACGTGTGGTGCTGTGATCAACAGTTGTGTGTCTTCGACGATAAAATTGAGGTATTTGAGAAATATTTTTTTCTTGATCCCTGGACGACTTTGTAAACATAAATTTCTTCAATTATAGGCCAGAATCGTATTCCTTAGTGGCTTTACGAGAGCACTGATTGACAAACCAGTCTGGGCTGGTCGATTGATAAGAAAGGGAACTCTATCCGAATTATCCTTACTTACATGTCAATTTATCCGTATTAAAATTTAAGTTAGATCTTTGTCACGTTCGCTCGAGCATTATCACGTTAAACGAGTAATTCTGTATTTCTGCTCTCGAAGTATCAATTCTTTTATCGATTTGCGGTCACTACAACGTTGGGTATATTAACTGCAAAATACAAGAAAATCGTCGTAGCTATTCATACATTTGAACATATTTGAAAATGTCCGTGAAATTCGACAGTCAATTGCTGGCGTATATTAAGTTTCGGAAGTACAGTTTGATAAAACCGTTCTTGAATGAAGATCTGTGCAAAGCAAGTGACCACTGGGGAACGTTGCTGCATTATGCAGCTCTCTATGATTGTTGCTACTGCATCTTGGATATGTTCAACCTGGGATGCGATGTCAATTCTTTGAACCGATATGGCGAAACACCACTTCTGATAGCTATGCGACAAAATCATCATCGAACCGTCAGAGAGCTTTTGTCAGTCAACGCTGATATTCACTACGCAGGACCTGATGTATTGAGTGCAAAACAGATGCTTGTTCAATCGCCATTTAAGTTCATTCGCATACTCAAATATTTTTTTCCAAAAATACGAAGTGAATATTCTACTGCCGAAGAATTTATGCAAAGGTTGATTGATGTTGGTTTCACAGCATATCATGCTGCATATTCGGGCTGTGGGCAGGTGCTCGAGGCTTTACTTGAACGCGGTATCGATGTCAACTCTAGAGGAATTCACAATATAACAGCATTGATGGCTGCTGCTCAATTGGGTAACTATGAGTTGGTTAAGATGCTAATAAGTAGAGGTGCAGATATTGATGCACGCGATGAACATCAGATGAATGCATTGCATTGGGCTGCAATAAGAGAAAATATAATTATACTGCAATTTTTATTGGATGCGGGTGCTAATATTAATGCCAGAAGCAGTGGCACAGGGCATACTCCGTTACACATAGTGTTTCGGTATGTAAAAAATGAAGAGCAAGCAGATAGATGTGCTGAATTACTTATTCTACGTGAGGCCCTTCCTCAAAATGCGAATCACGGTAAGATTCTTGACATTGCTCGTAAAAATCTGACGTCTTACAGGATCAGACTTTTGATCAGTCAGATAGCTATGCTGGATTTGATGGGTTCACCGATTATAAAATCTCTTACAGGCTCCACCGTCAAAGAATATCGCACGAAGTATCCTAAATATGGCAAATATCACGATTTCTGCCAACAAATACTCATTCTACCGATCGACGAATCGTTAAATTTTCTCGATTTCTTGAATGAAAGTGAACATCAGATGAGAATTCACGTGCGCAATGAAAAGTTCATGTGCCAACTGGCTGATTTTCATTTGGAGGAAAACTTGGCTGAGCAATGTCCGTTGTATTCCAAAAAATTAGAAAAACGCATCTCCGATACCAGGCGAACGTTAGAACTGGAAAATATAGCTTTTCCAATCCTTTTCAGGATTATAAACGCCAATGATCACATTGTCGCACGAGAAATAATAAGTTACCTCAGTAAAACGGACTTGGAAAATTTTTGTCAGATTGAAGATTAGTCATTATTCTTATATATTATTCATTGAAACATACAGTTCAATAAATACATGGAAGTTGCATTATCATGATAAAAAATGCATAATTTAATACGTGGTGCAAGGAATAGCAGGTGACAGAGCCCCCATCGCACGGGGCGACTCAACACGCGAACCAGCGCGAGGGTCGCGCCGATAAAATCACCCGCGCGCAGGACATTCGATCCGGAAGCATGCAAGCTCGGAGGCGCTTCGAGCTTTCACGAGCTTGCTGCAAGATGGCGCGATCTACGATTCTAACAGCGTAAAAAGACGTTTTGTTGGCAGCTTTGCCGACGTGGCACTAATGATAGCTGCAATTTCAGTTTTATGGAGCAATAGCCCAGTGTGCACTCCCATTATATCGATTTTCAAATAAAGTCTACCAAATATACTACCGTTGTTCTTCCAAGTTGGACGTTTAGCTATTTGCGTGGTTTGGCGCAATACTTACCAATGTTTTTTCTTTCGTTTTAATGTTGTCATATACGGAAAATTAATTGGATTCGTTACTGAAAGTGCGTTATAGATTGTTCGTTATTCTCGCGTGATAAAAGAACCGCACGCATCCAATATGGCTCTTGTTTGAATACTATTAAGAGCAGCCCTGTTTGAGCGTACAAATAGAGTAGTTTCTAGAACATTCACCAGCTCGTAAAGAGTACTTCAAAACGCCCGTAATACGTGCTCAAATAACTTCCTGCGCGAGCAAAGCTTCTTAAACATCAAAATCACACGCGTAATCTTAAAGGCTACTCGATTACGCGGATCATTTACGAACGGCGAGTTTTTGTTTCTTAGAAGTAAAATCGAGGCGAGTGAAACAGCAGTTTTCCGACAAGTTCTTGGAAGCTGCCTCTCGGCTATAACATCGCGCTGTTAATTTCGGCGCGATGCAAGATAAACCGGAAGCAATGGTAAGAAGGGACAGCTAACGCCGACACGACGTTGATGAAACGCGCTGCTTGCTACTGCTGCTGGCCAACGACTGAAAGCGCGCCGGCGAAAAAGATCAAAGGCCGAAATATCCGCGTTTGAAAGCTTTGCAAGTTGTTGCGCGTTACGCTTTTTTTTTCTCTTGCTCTTTGCCGCCGCGAGCTGCGGTGAAAAAGGCTTCTTTTCAGAACGCGATCCCGCGAGGATGGAAGATAATTTTAAGGGTCTCTATATGACAGTTTCAAGTGCTTTTTTTTACGTCGTCGTGTATATATTACGCACGAATTCTAATTTACACTTCATTAAATCGTTGTTGAATAAGGCTTGCAAAGACTTTCAAGCAGCGGATTACTTGGTGTATAATATACGGCTTGCGAGTCTCCGCGGGTCTTCTGGAGCTTTTCACGTTATAACTGTAATTCATAATTTTTCAATGTAAGCGCTAAACTTGTACGTCAGAATTGAACAACTATGGATTCACGAATGAACATGCTAATTTCAGGTATACTTGGAATTTGTAAATTTCAACGATTTTTTTTCGTTTTATTGCTTATAATATATAGAAATGTGACATTATTGAATTTTATCTGTATTTTTGAAAACATTATATAATTAAAACCAATTTAACATGTACCATAAAGTTTACAATACAATCATGATGAATTTTATTTTGCGATTTGTCGAATACGCTGCCTTTTGTTCAAGGATTCTTTAACATCTTCTAAACCCTGATTTGTTTTATTTATGAGTTTAACTTTGAAGGCAAAATGGAAGATTTTGAGTCGACAATGAAATATTTGCGTTTTGATCGACAATTTTTCATAAAAAATACATTTTTATACTTTCACACTTATATTTGATGTATTTCCAATTATGTCAAAGCAAACAGGTCGCGCATCACGTAGAATTTTAAATTTAATCACATTTTACTTGACTGACATCATCAATCATTATCCCATAAGGATATACATTGATAGATGGGCTCGATAATCACGTCGATATGCTCTTAACGCTGCGGCGTAAGTGCTCCGTAAATCTCGCAAGCGCTTACACCTGTAGCGCGCTCTAAGAATGTAGTGTAAGCCCTCTCGAGCGGCGCATGAATAATAATTTTACAGCCGAAAAATTCATTTGATATTAAACCTATCTGACGTACGGCAATTCGTACTGCTTACAAATTGTGAATCATACACTAACGCAACTTACAAATTATCAAGTATTCGCAACAACGAAAAATATCCCTACATCATTTTCATGAACAGAACACATAGTCATGATGCATCAAATTAAAAAAAAACCCCAAAGCATCCCCTCGAAAAAAGCCCCATCAATCGCCTCTCCCCGCAGCGAAAAATCAGCCGCAAAAAAAGAGAGAAAGAGCAGAGCAGAGCAGAGCGTAAACCGCAACCGCATCTCTCGATCAATCAATGTTGGATAGTATAAGGCACGTGGTTGCGTGTGCGCGTGTACATGCGAGTATACATGTATACGTGCGAGTGTGCGGCGTCTCTGTCTGTATCGTTTCCAGCGGGAGCGCGCCATCTTGCACGTCTGCGTCCGGCTGCCCATGAGACTAGGAGCGCATGAACGCTTGGAAGCTCTCTTATACAACTGCGGAGCTGCGAGAGCTGAGTCCCCTCCAGCGGGCTTTTGCTGCAAACGCGCGGCTGGGACGCCGCCCATGACGCCGCTGTACGCGACTGCTACGCCGGCGGTCGAACCAAACAAGTGCTGCTAGCACTGCCAGCTATCTCCGTTTCTCTTGCGCGCGCGCCGTCGCCGTTTACCATGTATGGAAGAAGCGAGGAGAGGATTGAGCTGAGATTAGGTTGATAGCAAGCCGAGCTGGTGGCACGACACCAGACTGATAGTATAGTGTCTGTGTGTCTGTGTGTGTAAGTGTGTGCTTTAAGTGCATGCAGCGAGAGAGTAAAAGAGCTGCTCTCAACTGCGACGAGGCGCGAGAGGGGAGAGAGATAGAGAGGGCATAGCTTATTGCGACGTGCGATCAAAAACCGACGCCACGGCTTTGAGCTTTCGTGAGGATTACGTGGATTCTTTCGATTTTCCTCTGGGTTTTTGTGCTGACGATGAATTTTTATTGTTATTCAACTGTTGAGTGCGTTGCTTTGACGTCTAAGAATCGATATAAGCTCTCTTTCGGTTATTGTCTGACCAAAACGGTTATTACTACTTACCGGATTCGGTCAAGTCATTGTAATTTGATGATTCCGCGCGAATGATCGATTCTATCACCGAGTCTATAATCGAAGAAATAGAGCATCGCTGAATTATAGCAAATTTCGAATCCTTTCCCATATTGTTTGTTTACTTTCGAAAAAGTTATTTAACTAGATTTTCCAAGTGGTAATAAAGTCAATTAAGCCACTAAAGCATGCCGATTACGCGACTTTCATTCCAGAGTGAAACGCAACTCTTGAAATAAACGATCGCGACGCCGTAAAAGATTTTATTCCTGCCATGTTTACGGCGGCCAAAGTGAAATTGGCTGGAGGGTCCGTGTGTGTTGAGCGCTGTTGAGGTACTTATGTTCCTGAGAGTTCTTCACTCGTATTATGAATCATCAAGTAGATGCTAATATCTTATAATGCTATTTTTTGGACGAAGCCGATTGAATAGCCGCTCCGCGCGCATGCAAATTGTATGTATAATATACCTGCGAAAAAATGATGTGTTTTTCATGAAAATGATCCGTTAATTATACGAAAAATTGTGCAACAAGATTCGCTAGTCGGTTGTGCATGAGTTTGCCGTGGTTATTGAAATTTCAAGGCTGTTTTTTTTTTCTTTCGTTCAGGAACGCGACGTGTTCTTACGTTTCAAACGTCCTGCTTGCGTAATCAGAATTCTTGCAGTAAAAGCGCTTGCTACATTACACTTCCGTAGCAAAAAATAGTTTCCAAGTAAACAATTATTATGCGCATACGTCAATATTTCTATAAATTAATTTTTATAGCTCACGAATGCCATAACAAAGAGTTTTCAGCCGTAATACCTACGACGAATTTCTTCATCTCGGCACTGATTGTTTGTAATTGTCTTGAAGAATTCAAACATTTTTTTAAATAATTTTCCGGTACGTGTTTGAACAACAAAGCTCGCCAAGATACACAGTGTTGACGAAAACGAGAAAAAAAGGCAAAAGTATATGAAGCCGAGTTTGCGCGCGCCACGTCAGACGTTTATATACGCTGGAAGACTAAAAGCTATACGGAACGTGCTGCCACCGCTCTCTGCGCCGTCATGCGCTCCTAGTACTGTGGGGCACATTATACTTACGAAGCAAAACGTTTTAGCCAGTCTTTTGGTTTCGGAATTGATATGAAAGTACTCAATCCCCGTGGCTCGTAAATTCTCTTCCTTATTTCGCTCGCTCGCGCATAACAACGAATTTTTTTTTCTCTTCTTTGTGGTCCAATAATAATTTTTTTTTAGTCGCAGATGGCATTCTACAAGAATGCTCGTAAACTGTTTGTTTGTTTGTTTTTTCTTTGAAAATGAAAAAACACGTTATTTTCATCAATTAGGAAAAACGTGAACCACGAGTTTTAATTGACGTTCCGAAAACCTCGTTCGCACAGCAGCGGCGTGGCAATCATCTCTCCCACATCGATACACCAATTACCAGCAATCAAACAATTCCCGCTGCAATTAAAAAACGCAGACAACGTCGTAAAAATACAGCGAAGCCGAGCGCGTATAGAGCAAAGTAATGCAAAAAAAAAAGTTGAACAAGTGGCCGGTCGGAGGTCCGCTAATTGATAACCACGTAGGCGGTCAGCATGAATGAAGCAACAGCAGCAGCAGCAGAGTAGCAGAGCACCTATGCAAAAGTCCAAGGGAGAGAATCGCATCAGGTCGCGTGGGACTGCAGCAGCAGCAGCGGCAGCAGCTGCGGTGGCAGTTAGCGCCGAAAGCAGACGGTCAAAAACTTGCCGAACCGGCTGCGCCTTCTTCTTCGTTTTTTCTTTCTTCTTCCTCTTCTTCTACTTGCGAGTGAGAGCCCATTCATTGCGACGAGAGAGGGAGGCCACGGGCTTCTTTGTCCGCGTGCGATTATTCGCGCTCGGCGCTCGCTCTCTTCTTCGATAAACTTTCGCCCTTCGACGGATCAATTCCGACTGAATTATCTCTGTGGTACTTTTGTTCGACAACGGGAATTTATTGACATATCGAAACTTCCGACAGCATTACAGTTAATTGACTGGGTTTTCGCTAAGCGATTTGTCATCAATTACGTGCCGGTTTCGATAGCTTTACGGACGTCCGTGCTACGTCTTAATTGATATTCCAAATTAATTAATGAGTTGAAGAGAACCGACGTTCACATTTTTTCCAGTGGCACATTCCGGAAAATTACTGCGAACGGCTTAATTTGTAAACGATCGACAAGAGCGCTGCATTGAAACTGAATTATTGGCAATGTCGCAATTACAAGAGCTTTATTAGCACGACTATAGTCTATTCTTATACGCGTTTATGGCGAGCATTCTCGAAAACTATCAAGAATTGTATATTACATCGTAACGCAAACGAAAACAATTGACAATAATCTTAAAGTGGGCAAAGAATGCGCAGTTTGATGGATTCATAAAAGTCGGGCAGCAAAGCGCGCAGTTTAATTTGCAAGTGGCTATCGCGTGCAGCGCGCGAGCGCAAAGCACAAACTAGTTGATAAGAAGCACAATTCTACTTCAGCGCGGCTATTCAGCGCGCGAAATCGCCCGACATTAACCCAAATTCCCTCTCGACTCTCCATTCAAACTGCTTGCGCTTAAAACTTGCCCCAGTCGCGTCGCGAAATAAGCTCTCCCTCTCTCTTCCTCTCTCGTCTGCACTCTAATAGCGCGCGTGCGACCGCAGCCAAACTTTGTCCCGAGGAAATATGCAGATGCATTAACTTGCGCGCCAGCCCAAGATGGCGCTCATTTAGCCCAGCTCTCCGCTCGCTGCTGCTGCGCTTCCGCTCTTCGAGGAATTTGCATGCGACGACGGGATATTGATTTGCGCAGGTGGCTCTCTCTCTCTCTCTCTCTCTCTCTCTCTCTCTCTCTCTCTCTCTCGCTCGCTCGCTGCACAATGCGATTTATAGCGGCTCGCCACCTGCCAACCCCGAAAAATCTCAATCGATCCTTGCATACCGCGAATCCTTGCAGCGCGCTTATCAAGTTTCTGCGTTTTTCTTATCGGCTAGTTTTACGACTATTTGACATTTCTTAAAATTAATTAGGATTGGCGTGAATAGCTTACGGCGATTCTTCAAATTATACTTTGTGCAGATTCCAGAGTATCGCCGTTGATCATTAAAATAAATTATGGTTCCTGGTATTAAGTTTAATTCGTTTTTTCGCGTGAAAATGGCTGCACAAGCGTAATTTCACTTTCTAAAGTAATAAACGAAAACTCTATGAGCCTTATTACTACAAGTAAACCAATTTATTAGGTTACTAATAAACGCAATCGTTTACGTCATCACCATTTCGATTTAATCCAAGCGAATAGAGATATTCATATAATAAAAAATATTAGTTTTTACATCGTAACTATAACTCATTTATTACTTCTTAGATTACCACATAATGTCAGTTCTTGGCGTCAACAATCTTTTGACGTAAAAATAGTCTGTGATCAGTGAACAAAAACTCAGAATTTCCCTACTTGCATCTCTTATGTGTCATGGCGCGTATCACTGCTCTAGACGACATCATAATCTTCGGGGTTTTCAGCAAGATATTTGTAGACGGTGTATAAAAACCGAGTCGGCGTCTCAGCAGGGCCAGTTCAAAACTTTCGAACAGTTAAGTTCTGCATTCCCATCAAGGTAAAGGAATTATTTTTTAATACTTTCTTATAATTATCGATATACAAAAACATATAGACTAACAATTACAACTGAAAAGATCCAATTTGTCACAATCAATCCATCTTAATAATGAAATTATTTTACTGCTAACTCAATTGTAACCATAAAATATTACAATTCTACAGCTTTACAATATGTTATTTACTGCAAAAACCCTCGTACTTTGTGCATTGCTCAGTTTGGATTTCATTCAGACAGACGCCAACGTTGTTTATCAAAAAACTGAAGACTTGCGCAATGTTAACTGGACTGTGGCTTCTCACAATTCACTGCTAAGTTTTGTCACGTGTGATGTACCAAAAAATTCTGAATCGCTTCGAAAATGCAACATTTCTCTAACAAACATGGATAGTAAAAGCCAACCCGCTCTTTGCGAATACGCACTTAATAAAAATAAGGATATAAGGGGTGGATATCCTTTCACAAAGAACAAAGCTATTTTGGTATATCTCACCGGTGAAAACAGTGAGAAGCATTACGCTCAGTATACGATTGTTAACTTCCCCGACTGCAAAACTGTCGAGACTCGGATTAACTTTGAAAGCTTCCATGATGTTGAGACTCATTGTGAAGAAAATCAAGATGCAATTTTGATAAACGAAGATAACACTTTCGATATTCTTTATAAAGACGTGAAAGTTTGTGGAGACAAAGTTTGCAAATTGACCATTGATGCTCAAGGAAATAAAATTAGGGGACCCATCGCATCTTTCGTTCCACTAAAGGATGCTGCTAAACTCGTTAAAACGATATCTGGAGATCAAGGTTTCCTTGTTACAGAACTCAAACTAGACGAAGCTTATAAAATATCTTTGATAAAACCCGATGGTATAAGTTTCTATAGACAAGCAAGAAAATTTGAAACTTTTGTTCCAAATATCGTTAAAATTAAATCATTTTTTGTATTTCAGGACAAGTTGTTTTGAAACAATACAAAACCTTTGATGACTTAAAAGATCATGATGTATCTGCATCCCATGGGTCGATTCGTCTTTGCAGTAAAACTAACAGTAAAAAAATCGATTGCGAGCTCTTCTCATATAGCGGAGAAATGGCCGGGAAGGTCAGCGCGGACATAGGTGTCGAAGCTGCATATGTGTCTATTCAGAACCTCCAAAGTAACAAATTTCTGCTACTAGCTGAAATCGAGGAAAGGAGTGCTCTAATCAAAATTAATGGAGATGGTTCAGTTGACGGTGTTGTCAATCTTTCGCTTTTCGATTGTGGTGTTTCTAGTCGATACGAAAGCGAACTCAATGTTAATAACAATCAATATTGTGTAAACAGGGCATGTATTACTAAAGATAATGTCACAAATTTCAGAGAATGCTTCGAAGAACATGATTTACATTGATGTCTTAAGTTTATTGTTGACATTTGTTTAAATAACAACTATTATAATAAATTGCTATTATGAAAAATAAAATGAGTTAATTTCACTTTTTGCGTAATTTTATTGCAAAACAAGAAATCTTGCACTTATTAAAACTTCATCAAACCAGTAAAATATCTGTGATGTTGTTGTAAAAGAGTATAATTCACTCGAAAATTTTTATTATGTATGCAAAAATATCTTCTTCAATATCTACCTACTGGTGTTTTCGATCGTGACCTTTAACGCAATAAAAAACTCAATCAATTAAGAAAATATGATGTGTGTTTTACTTGATCTCTATTACAATTGTAGAAGTTTGTAAAACTTTTTGTAAGCCTGACCCGAAAGTGGATTCGTAAACAATTGACAATTTTTTTCGTGTCGCCGCTCATTGTTATGAATATTATATTACCTAAAATCCTATCTATTCACATGTTTTTTTCAAATATCTCGTTGACGTGCCATTCGCGCGTAAGCTATCTGTGCCTTACGCACCACGTCCTGCTCTTTATCGCACATCAAACACGTACGATGACAAGGAAAACTCCCTATACGAACAATCCTTATGATTGTTGTGACAGGGCCTCCTCAGCTTTTTATATGGGCTGAGTTGAGATCATATTTGAAATTTTACAACTCAAATTATTTTCGTTAGTAAGCGAACGTAAATTCAAGTATAAATCAAATTTTCTATTATTTTAACAGATTTATAAAATTTTGGTTATAAAATCAACAACACTTTGTATATTGCTGTGTATTTGGAATTCGCCAGAACAGATATTCATACTGTGTTTGAGAAAAATGAAACTCTCGGTGATGATTTTATTTTCAAGAGTGCGAATATACATGATTCTCTACTGACTACCGTCGTATGCAATCTCGTAAATTCTGAATCCATGCAAAAATGCAAAGTTTCTCACATGTTTATGGATAGTCAGAGCATATCTTCTTCTTGTGAGTTTATGGCTGATAAAAATTTGGATAATGTCGGCGGATATCCTTTAACTACTAACAAAGCCATTTTGATATCAATCACGAGGAGAAATAGCGAAAAGTAATACATTAAATATACGATTATCGATTTACACAATTGCAAGACTAGTGAGACAAAACTTGAATTTGAAAGTTTAATGATTATACTTCTTTCGATATGCTGTATGATGACGCAAAACTTTGCAGTGACAAAATTTGTAGAATAACTATTGGTGCACAAGGAAATAAAGTGACAGGGCCAATCGCTTCGTTCGTTCCATTGGTCAATGCCACTACTTGACATTGAATGTTGATGACCATTGACTGTTCGACAAAATAGTAAGACAAGTATTGAAGGAACAGTCAAAAATTCTTTTTTTCCTAGAAGCCTTAAATATATATTTTTGTAGTTTCAACTGTATAGAAATGCTTGCTCAGTAAAACACGAGTAGCAAAAATCAAGCAATTAAAAGAAAAATTAGCAGGGAAGAAACTTCAAAAGCGAGTAAAGTCCATAAGCCTGGAGCGCTTTCAGTGAACAACTTAGCAAAACCGCTGACCCAACTCGCATGAAAACCTTTGAAGCTGAGAGAGAAAGAGAGAGATAGAGAGAGAGTAAAAGCTCAAATCTCGGCGAACCGGTCAAAGTTACGTTTCAATGAGGCTAAAAAACTCGCCTCTACCATTCCATTATCCGCGCGAGGGAGAGAAAAAGTCCGGAGGGTCGCGCCAATTAGAGAAGAATCCAACGCGACTCGTCGTCGTCGTCGGCAGATGAGTATCTCTCGCTCCGACTGCTGCTGCTGCTGCTGCCCGTTTGACGGATCGTTACGTGCTCGCTCCACTTGTTGATACTGCGCCAGCGCACAGCTTTCTCTCACTCTCTCATTCGCCCCACACGTCGCACCCAGAATCACTCTCGCTTCGCTCCCTGATTAGTTCTCGGCGTGTCGAATTACGACTTGAACGATAGCTCAGGGTGACTCTTTTCTTTCTTGTTCGAACTTTTTTTTCAAAGGGTAATTGCGATTCGACGAGGCACATTATGATGCGATGATAATATTGAAAGATAATTGCTTTGAGTACCAATTAAAGAATATATCTATTACGATACACCATAAAATGTGACGTTTCAATTTTAGTTTGGGATTGTCAAAGTTGTTTTATTAGCGACAGTATATCGAAAACCGTGGTTACATAAACATGTTACAGGTAGTTTGTCTTAATACGGTCATGAAATTCCTATGGGGTACTGAAGTAATATTAGTTCACTTCACTGGGACTAGCGTCGATCATAACTTTCACAGCAACTAGTTTCTCTGTAACTTTATCGACTAAAATCCTCACAAACCTTTAATGCTCGTAGATAAAGGGTTTTCGATAAGAGGCATCAAAAGCTTAGCTTACTTTTATAGCAGTAGAAATTGAAGAAACTGGTATTTAAATACATAAAGCGATCTACTATTGTTAACTTATGAATACATCTTCAAAATTTCAAGCTATCAAACAATCAAGGTAGATTTCCAAAAGAAAATAGTTCAACAAATAATCTACTTATCATAGTAGCTTATCAATTAATTAGCAGCTATCAAATCGATTCTGAAAGCTTTATGGCTTACGCCTACAGGTATAAAGTTGAATAATTTTATTTTGATGTATTTAGCAGCATAATTTGTTAGCGTAATAAATGAACCGGTTAGTCCGTATCGACGTTATTCCCTACATCGCATCGGAGATCAACTTGGAAACTTTGTCAATTTACTAACTGTTTGGATTTCCAATCGTTTTATTGTACGATGCGAGAAGATTGTTATTATCAGATAAAAAAGATTATATCGTTATTTAGGTCTTTGACCTTATGAATATTACATGCAAAATTAGATTGTTATTTCCACAACTGATAAGGAAAAGGCTTTGGCCTTCTTCGCTTTAACGGGTATTGCATTTTGATAAATTTGTCGTGAACATCGACAAACTCGATAGAAATTGATTTTCTCAAATTATGACTTGCGCGAATCAGCAGAAAGCTAATTTATTCGTGCAGTAAGAAAAAAAGAGCAAGGCGATAACTAGTCCAACAGTTAACCGCAAGCATCAACATCGTACAGCCATAAAGCACTTATCTAAAAGTAGACGTGGTACTAATGGGCGCAGTAAACTCGACTAATTAAAAGGAAGCCAGCTGCTGAAAGTGCTACCGAACATGTCGATGGTCGTTGTAGAACACAGTCCGTAACATCTCGCCGCTAACAAGTTAGGCTCATAAGGTCAACGCGTCGGCGGCGGCAGTGGCGGCTCGTGTAAACAGCTTGGTCGCCGGCAG
Source organism: Galeopsomyia nigrocyanea (assembly GCA_035047105.1). Lineage (NCBI taxonomy): Eukaryota > Metazoa > Arthropoda > Insecta > Hymenoptera > Eulophidae > Galeopsomyia > Galeopsomyia nigrocyanea. The sequence goes on along the minus strand of JAWWMK010021730.1, from coordinate 48,483 downwards.
CGAATTTGCAGGCGCATCACACATACGCGTACGGAGAGCACGGAGCTCCTAGAGAGCCGTTTAACGGGTTCACGCCGTACATTACACACACACACGCGCGCACCCAGATAAATCTCCCCCCGGCTATTTCGGTTACGGTTACCGCGCCGCGCGCTGTTTAGTCGACTTCAGGCTTTCTCTCGCGCAGAGAGAAATCGTAAATCCTCGCGATGAGCGCCAACGCAAAGGCTTTATACCGCACTCTCTCTCTCTCTCTCTCTCTCTCTCGCCGCGCTGCTGCGGTTTTCTAGATTTTCAGTTTGCAAGGATCTGTACAACCGACTCGAATGCGTGATAATCACTTTGTGTCAATTTTTTCGGTGAAGCTTGACAGTCAAGTGTGTAAAAGAAATTATTTGCAAGTTAAGAAAAACGACAATTATTTATTTTTAAAATACAGCAAATTATTCTCTGCGGTTACACTTTGCAAATCTTCTAGCTGTAGGAGAAGTTCCGTACAACAATTAATGTCTTTTGCAGTTACGTTTACACGTAAAACATGAGAGCTCAGTGGCTCCAGAAATCGAGCGATTACCTCTAATTTTCATCAGTGTGCTGGCATCTTCGACTTCGACCAGTAATAAGAATTCACCATTAGCAAGATTATGAAAGGCAACCTCTTTAACTTTCCGATATGTATCCTCGTTCATTTTTGACATCCTTCCATCGCAGAAGTCAAAGGTAGCCAAATTAACTATTGTAGTGCCGTCTTCTATGGCGCAAAGACGGATAAATCCATTTGATCCCGATACAGCGTGTTTTTTTTAAATTGAACCATGACAAAGCCACTCGTTCTGTTTTCAAATAAAAATGAAAAACGTTAAAGAATGAAAATAAAAACTTCAAGTTTACGCAAGATAAAAACATACCATCAGGTTTTACCAAAGAAATTATTTTTCCAGGAAATTTCCGTTCTGTCAAAATAAAGCTTCGACTTGAAGTTATAATTCTCGTGGGTTTATAAATAGCATCTTTCAAGGGAACGAAAGAAGCCATAGTCCCTTTCACTACATTTTCTTGTGCATCAATGGTTAGCCTACGAAGTTTGTCACCACAAAGTTTCGTATTGTTGTATAGGATATTGAAAGTGGCATCATCATTAATTAAAATTGTATTATGGTTCTCCTATTATGGTTCTCCAAGTATGTATATGGAGAAGCGCATCGAAACTTTTAAGGCTGTCATTTGTCTCAGTGGTATGCAGTCGGAAAATTTGATGATTGTATACTTAATGTACTGATTTTTACTGTGTGGATGCGTATGGGATATCAAAATCGCTTTGTTCGCTGTTACGCCATGCCCACCGTCTTTTATGTTTCGATCAAGTAAAATTCGCATGGAGCTAATTCGTTCTGACGATCCATGGTCGTGAGAAAAACTTCGCATTTTTGAAAAGATTGAGAATTTCGTTAATTGCGGCAGGTCGCGGTATTCACAACAGAATTGCGAATATCTATAGCACTTTCGACATAAAAATCATCACTGAAGATTTCATTTTTCTCGGATACAATTTTGGTATCTGCTGTGATAAACCCCAAACACAACAATGCACAAAACGCTGATGATTTTGTGAGCAGCATATTGAAAATCTGTTGAAACAATATAAAGTTTTTAATCGTTTCATTGATGTACTTATGCCGAATGTTTGCAACGAGTCATTATTATCCGAGAAAAAAATATTTGAGTTTATTAAAATTTTTTATGACCGTTCCATCAATAATTGCAACATTTTTTATTCAGCGACGTTTCGGTCATTTGGTAATGAAAACATCACCCGACTCTCTTCAGACTTAGAAGAGATGATCGCGCTAAAAGTTTCAATAAAAAACTATTATTTCACTAAATTATTACAGATTTTAGTTACAGCGACTGTAGCAACGGTAAATCTGAACTGCATTATGATTTTATTTAATGGGAACATTTATAACTATTTAATTTATAAAAAGCTGTTTCAGAACTTACCTAAGCTATCAAAAATGTATTATTTAATGTTTAAAAGATGGCAAAATACTAACTGATACTCATTGAAATGAAGACACGGCTTTTATACATAAATTTACTTTCGATATCAATCTTTGAAAACCCTCATTTCTATCATATCTTTATGAGAAAACCTCGATGCACTGAATCTCACCAAGTTGGTCACCTACTAGATTACATTAATTAGATTTGAAACTAAAAAACAGTACAATTTTTAAGGCGGATAAAAAATTGTACATCCGCCATCATCTATACCATTGGCAATTAGAAAATACACAAATCACGCGTCGCATGACTATATAGTAATTTTAACGAGCCGCTAACGAGCGAGCAATACTACACCAAACCGATTATCATAATCAACGCCCGGTACAAAAAACGCGCCTCATACTTTTTTGTTGCCTGGTGTTTCAAATCAAAGGACGCTCGTTGCGCAGGGTCGGAAGAGCGAAATGTCACGGAGGGAGAGAGACAGAGCGAGTGAGGGCATTAGCGAACCGGTTTATTCATGAGTTTTCCACTTGCGAATAGGGCCCGTAAACCCCCTCCCGCTTCTTCTTCTTCTTCGTCGTCGTCTTCTTCTTTTTCTTCTTCGCACGAAGGCTCTTTTTCTTGCCTCCCTCCTTTTGCTCTCTCTCTCTCTCTCTCTCTCTCTCTCTCCTTCACGAGTGTACCTACAGCCTGTCTCGAGGACTTCTCTCCTCGTCCTTCCTTTTCTGTGCGCGCGTGCGTATTTTTTTCTCTCCTCTGTTTCGCGCGCATGTGCGGCAACGACGAGGCAAGCGCCGAGCCGAGAGTCACTTGTGTGCGCTTTAATGAGAATCCTTGAATCGATGAATGCATGCGCGCACCAACCTTTCGCGGGTTTAACTTGCTGGACTTTGTGTACGCTATTTGAATAATTCACAGCTTTTCTTATCTCTCTTTTCGCCCACGGGCTGGCTCGCTGGTATAGAGTCGAGTTTGCAAATTTTTTTCAAATTCAATCGAAAAACTTCCTCGGGATCACCGTGAAAATATGGTAATTGTCCGAATCTTGTTACACGCCTCTTGCGTGGATCGATTGAGTAATTCGAGATACAGCATTAAAACTTACACGTCTTGGCCCTTCGAATCCAATTTTTTGTTTTCGTCGTCCCACTCGAAATTTCTTTCCCCTTCACGTACGTCATCGACATATGACTTATCACCGTAGAACGTACCGTGAAATTCCTCAAGCATCCCCATCGCTCAGTCTCCCCCGGCGTAATTAAAAACCCGGCTGGAAGTGTGAAAAGCCAAAAAGAAAAAAAAGGAGAGCGTGCAACAGCAATAAGTTCGCCGGGGGATTAGATAAGTACGGGCGGTTGGTCGAGAGAGAAAAAGAGAGAGAGAGGGAGGGTAGTATAAACATAATATGCGTCGAGAGTCGGCAAACGTCGAGTCGTGATTGTGTACACACCCGCGCGCGCACCGCCGCCGCCGCCGCCGCGTGCAGCACCACTACTCTCCCCCTCAATGACATAAAACGCAACAAGGGTGACATGGTGTCGTTAGATAAAAAGGGGGGAGAAAAAAGGGGAGGAGAGTGCATTAAGCGACCGCGATAAGCGGACTGTGTTTGCTTGAACGAGTTGAACGCATTAACGTACTGCTGCGCGAGATTCGGCGTCTCGTCGTCGTCGTCGTCGTCGCCGACGTTGTCGTCATCGCAACTTACGCATGAGGGAACTTTTTTTATAGACGCACTTCGTGTGCTTATTTGGTTTTATTGTCAGAGCACTAGTGGAGAGCGGATCTGGTGGGTTGTGTTGTACTTCACGCGGTCTTTAGTAATTGATGAAATGGGTGGGATATACGTTGTAATTAAACGCTGATGGATTGCTGTTTCAGTGAAAATACTATATGTAGCGATCATTTAATACGAGCACGAATTGAGACGACTTCGTGTGGTAATCTTGAAATTGAGTATATTCGAAACAAATTCAAAATCTATTGAAAATTCGACTTGAACTTAGTATTACTTAGATGCACAAAGTTATTGTATACTATAATATTGGAGATATCAAATATATAAAGAGCTATTTTGACCATACGAAACGTAAAGATCGAGGGCTTTTTCGTGTTTATTAAAATGTCATCAGCGTCGAGCAGCTGTTACATCAATCACTACTCCATTATATCATTTTTATAGATTTTTATTGAGAGATTCTTAGATTTTTAATGCTGATCGTTCGACGCGGTCATTTTGAAAACTAGAAAGTTATACTCCGAAAGTACCAATCTTTTTAATTTCTAACAACTGAAAGCGATAAATTCTTGTCATTGATGCCGACTTTAGATGTGAAATAGAACAAAATTGACATATTCAAGCTTTTTTGAACACAGATTTCATAGATCCCATCACGAAGTACGTCTGTCAGTATCAATCAGCTTCTACGTTCAAGCCACTAATTTCCCCCAGCGAACTTGCTGAAAACCTCTTTTAATCGACTTAAGCATTGCTCCCTAGAGCGTCAATCCAAGCCAATCGGATCAGCATCAGCGCCATATGTATATAGAGAGAGAGCGTGTAGAGCGACAAAAAATTTGCCTCGACTTTCTCCTCATTTCTATCGGTTTTCTCATCACGTGGTCGCCTCTCCGCACAGTGAGGCCGCCAAGACTAATGGATATCGAGGGCGCAGCAGAAGAAAGCACATTAGAAATTGCCCTCATAGCGGGAGACTACACATAAGGCTCCGTATTAATATATATCCTTTATATGCGCGATAGAAAGAGGCGGGTATCGATCCCCCCGCAAGCGAAACCTTTCACGGACCGAGCTCCCAAGCGCTGCCGACATCTGCTACCCGTCCCCGCAACGCGTTCCTACGCCGCATCATCAAGGAATCGAGCCAACAATCAAATGGCCATAAGTAAGTGAGCTTTTTTTATGGTCCTTCTTTATCGTTCTGGATATAATTTTTTGTTGTCTTGTCGTATGGAAATAGAAGTCGGACCAGTAAAAACTTCATGAATGCTGAAACACGGCAACATCGAAAAAGAGTATAATTTAAGCATCTGGTTCCGATTTAACAATTTTGATACTTCCATCTCTGTAATGGCGTAAATTGTAATCTCTGAAATTATATGGATTTTTCCTGGTGAAGTTGCTCCACACCGAAAAACCGCGTTTAAACAAATCCGAAACAGGCTCTACGTCTGCATCTGCAGCAAGCTGATCTAGATAAGCCCACCACTGGTCAAGTTTTAAGTATCTCGGTAATTTGTCTGGCGACATGACCTCTGCATCTTTCAACATTTGTTCCCGACTTGGTAACTATCTTGCCTTGAAGAAATGCTACGTAGTACTTTGCCTATGAATATTGAAGTTGATATGATAATAAATTGTCAAAGTCCATTTTCAAAATATTAAATGACTAATTTTTTCGCCCTTTAAAAATATTTTCCCAATATTATTTACCTGTAAGGAGAATTTGTGGCAAAATGATCCTATCCCAGGCACAAGACCAACAAATCCCACAGATGGATAATTAATGTTTATAATTTGTTTGTAAAGCGGAAAAATGTGTTTATTAGTGATTTCTAAGCCACTGCTGGCGTTCAAAAATGGAACTTCATGTTTGTAGCCAGTGCAGTAGATAAATGAATCCACTGTGATCCGCGAGCCATCTTGTAATGTCAATTCGCTACCATTAGCTTTTACGATACCGGATACTTGAGTTATATTACTTGGCATTTCACCTTCAATTCTGTGAATAATCAGTTCATTATTTATTATATCAAATGCAAACTTATTAAGAACTTCATGTTTCAATAATATTGGTTTGATAATAAGAATTGAAGCATAAGATAAATGTGTTGAACAGATGATGAAGAGTTTTATAACTCAAGATAGCAAACGCGGTTTAAAGTCTTGTTATTCATTGGTACTCACTTGTTATGCCTGTGGCTAAGATAAACAATCTTGGCAAATTTACTAATTTCCAAAGAAATATCCTGACCCGAAAATGAAGCACCTAGTATCACCACTCTTTGATTAGCAAACTCTTCAGGTCTGCGGTATACTTGACTGTGCAAAATTCGACCGGGAAAATGTTCGATGCCTGGGATTTTAGGGACTGATGGTTTCGAAAATTCCCTGTTATCAAATTTAACATTGATTTCATTGAAAATATTACGCAATTACCTGTTAACTTGCCAGAAAAAGTAAATATATCTACCCATTACAGACAATTATAGAATTACAGAATGTCACGTAACTCAAATTACTATTTAAATTTTTTACTGCAACTCTCCATTTGGTAGTTTGTCCATGATCGCTACTAACTATTGGAGTTATATTTTTCACTAACCTATTAAACTGGAAAAAATAATCGGTTTCTAATTGAATAATTAATGTTCAAATTCTCATTTTTTTAAATATAACATTTTTAAAAATAGTCTATTTTAATTGACAGTACTCTAATATATTGACGGAGATCAAAGTCATCAGTATAATTTGTTAGATATTTCAATACAGTTTCATGTTTCACACAACTACGATTTTCGCCTCCAAATGCACCTCCTTTATAATCTGGGCAACCCATAATTTCTTTTGCTCCGTTTGTCCTACAATATTAAATGTAGGCCTTTGAAAAACCTTCGATACATTAAAAAACATAATTCAAACAACATTTACCTGAGATATTTGTAAATGTTACTACGAACAGGCAAGCCATGCTCGTCTCCGTTAACCTTTTCGGAGTAAAGCCACTGTCCTCCTATATCTGCGTTTTGTTCAAAAACGACAGGCTCAAATTTGTCAATATTGTCGACCAATTGTTTTACGGAAAAAAGTCCAGAAGGACCAGCACCGACCACGCATACTCGATTTTTTGGAATGTATACTTCAGCAATGCTATAGCCTATTGCAGTGATAGTGATCAAGAGTAGTGGCCACCTTATAATTTATTTGTTAAATGTTATTTGAAATATTTTTGTTTTCATAATTTAATCTCAAAATCGCGTCTTTGTTGTAATGTTTTGGTTTTTATCATAGAAGTGATTTATACTCAATACGTAAATACTTTGCTTTTCTCAAAAATACTCACATTTTTTTCCACCGAATATAGTTTTCACTTCGAGTACACTAAAGAATATAAAACATTCTCTTGTTACAATCGCCGCGAATATCCGTCGTAATAGTTTCTCAAAAATAATCGTGGTATGACACTAAACGAAGCGGAATATAATTGCCAGCTGTGCAAAGAGTTGAAATTCTTATATGTATGCGATTACTCTACCTCCCGCCACGCACCTTTCAGGTACTTATATCTGATATGCGATTAGGCTGAGTAAACTAGAGATTTGAAAAAAGTCTACAATGTACTTAGCCTACTCGCATATTAGATATATCTGAAAGATGTGTGGGGGGGGGGGGGAAGATTTCATTTAATGATATTTGGGGCCTAAACACCGAAAGAACAATTAATGCTACCGTAATTCACAAAAAAAAAATTAAACAATAAACAACAGCAACAAAAACAGAAGCGTTCAAAGGAATAATATATATAGCATATACTATATAGAAAATCATCAAATTACAATTTTTTATACAGTATAACTCTGAAACTAGACGATAACTTGTATTGTGAAAACGGAATTCGATTCTTCTCTGTCCAATCTAGATTCGCTCAGTTTTTGGAGAAAATTTGACTGTTTATTCATAGATAGAACCTATTTTATGCGTTTTTCTGGGGTGCGAACGCCATTACTATACCATAAGAGCTCGTATTAAAAGATGAATTTTTTATAGACAATAACTCGAAAACAAGACGGTGAGTCGATCTGAAACTTTGCACAGTTGTAAATAAGTATATTAACTAAATTCGCTCTAAGTTTCAGAAAAATCTAACTGTTTTGAGTTTGATAGGAAACTACCGAATGGCAGCTTCATTGTGGACGAAAGTCATTTCATTCCTCTATATATAATCGAATATTTAAAGATATTTTTATAAAAAACTTGCAATCCTTATTATCTGCTATTTAATACTTTTTTTATGATCAATTTTAAAATCATCTCTCACATTCAAAGTGAGTGTATACCTCTATTGTCGTTTTAGCATTTTTCAAAATATTTATCACGCCATTTCACAGTTCATCGGTCTCAAAATCTTGACTAAAGCGGCATGAATATTCCCAAAACTCGGATCAAAAAGAAAAAAGAAGAAGAAGAAGGCGTTGAAAAGGATCGAGGGGTCAGTGAGACGGGTGGGCGTAAAGGCAGTTTGTGGTGTGAAAAGTCAACTAGGATTTTAGAAAAGGCCGGCTGATCCGGGGCTATAGGTATATATTCGTTGGGCACGCGGCTGCGGGGGTCGCCGACAAACCTGTTTCTCGCACGCACCGCTGCCAGGATCTACCAGGAGAGCATGGCGCCACCGAAGCGCCTCACCCTCGCGTGCGCCCACACTGTATACTCATGCCGCAGAAGGGAGAACGAGAGAGAAAGAAAGGATCGAATATCCTGTATCCTGTTAGCGAGAGAGAGGGGGGGGGGGGATTCGCTCGACTGCGCATGAAAAGCAGCGATAGAGAGAGTCGGGGCTAGACTTGCTATATAATGTAATGCCGAAGGAAAGGAGCCAGGATCGGAGAGCGAATATCGCCTAGGACAATGGCATCCTCTGATGGGGATCAGAGCAACAGGACGCGCTAGTGGTTGCCTGCCTGCATGTCGCTCTCTGCCCCGCCGCCAGATCGCCGATATATATCTGCGCTCGCCCGCGCCTCTGCTCCGCAGGCTTTTCGATTATAGGATGTAGGTGGTTCCGACGATTTATTACGGCTCTACCGCTCTAATGCTTATTCGTGGGTTACGCTTTGTATCGGATTAGGTACCTTCTTGCTTCTCATTGCTGCAATATATATCGTTCTTTTTTTTTCTCTTGGCTCTTTCCGTATTTGTTGTTTTAAATGTCGCAAAGTATTATACTGTATATTTACATGTCGAACGCTTTGTGAAGATGTAATGCTGCAAGCTCTATTAGGTTTTAAAAATCAATGCTTCTATGTTGTCGTTCGACCTGAAAACTGCACTGTTATAATGAATAGAAAAACGTAGCCGTTTTCAGAGCAATAAGTTATAAATCTGTAGCTGTTGTGATGACAATAGCTCGCAAGTTTATTTCGCAATAACTTCAAATAGACTCTCGGCTGTCAATGAAATTGAATTTATCGAGCTCATGTTTTAGTTGGCGTTAAGTATATCGAAGTCAATAATTGCAATACCAGACTGTCGAAAACCAATAGCGCATCCGGCCTGCATATTTGATCTGCTATTTCATTCAACGACGATACTTCAATGAAAATTGTGCGCAAGCTATGAGAGAGATAGATCGAAATGGTTTATTTGTGAATATACGTGCGGGTATTGAGCTTGCACATAGCGATGGTTCGCCAATTATTTGAACGTCGATATATATTATTATGCCACTCAATTTAGATCAATCCAGGTCAATGCAGCCATACGATCCAATCCACGCGGATGCTCATCATCATTCAATGTGCGCGATCACCGGCGCACCAATGGCCAATATACCGTAGCGCGGCTAATCGAATGCCATCTCGTGTGAAGGTCAGTTATATCACTTTTACTTTTCTTCTCTAATATACCAAATCATTTTCATAATTATCGAATTCGGAGTTATTGTGCGTATATCTGCGCAATTGCATGATATGAGCGGATTCGGTAAACGATTCATTACAGTAATGCTTGACTTTTTTTTATAAAAAATAATTGATTCTTTCTTTCATTATATATAATGTGTATATAGGGTAGCATCGGTATATAGCATTCTAATAGCATGCGTACACGGTCAAAAAATTTAATTTTTAATACTTTTATAGTTGATACGCCACAGACTTTTTTGCACCGAATGTTTAACATCCACATTCAATTATGTGCCACACTATTGCTCTCTTTTTCTGCTTTTCCTGCTGCAATTCTCGTCCCGCATATCAATTCATTGCCGTTTCTTTTGAATAAATCGAAAAGAAATATTACAGTATTTGGCACTATATACCTTTGCTTGGACTTGACAAGATGATTGAAGTTCATTCCGCTATATTTTTTCAAAAAATAGCGTTCTACTAAAACATTATCAAACATACAAATCTTCCTATACATCATTGCAAATGCAACGATTGCGCTTTATTCCAGTCATGCAACTCATCCTATTCCGAACATTCAATATGAATAACAACATGCTTTATATACATTTTATCCACCTCTTCCAATGAACATTTTCCTCTCGAAAACAAAAGCCGCCTGTAAGTAAGAGTGGGATGCAAGCTCACGCACGAGGTATGTGCAGCTAAACCGCACTAAGTGGCCCACGTGACACGACGACGACGACGACGACGACGACTGTGCACGACCTCACGGCTGCGATCGATCGACCGATTAAGCCACCGCGCGCGTAGCTGCACGTTGCACAGCTCTCTCGCGATCCTTCACCTCTCTTTCTATGTTGTCGCTTTTTTTTCGTCATGGTCACCTGTGCGGCAGCAGCTCGTCGAATAAATTATCCAGCGTGGAAAATTGAATTCCACTTTCTCTCTCACTCTCTTGCTTCGCGCACTCGGAGTCTGCGTGTTGTTTTTTAAGCTAAATTTACGTTTTCATAAATTCGATTGCAGAGACGGCCGCTGCTGCGTTAAAAATAGCTAGTGGAAGAGAAAATGAATGCTCGCTCGCTCGCTCGGGTGATCTATTCCCCGAAGACGTAAAGCGTTGAAAATATCACTGCTGCGAGGCGAGAGACAGAGAAGAGAGCGCGTGTGCGGCCGTGGCTCATTCTTTCTCTTTCTCTCACTCTCCGCGGGTGATAAATATTTCATGACTTTTAGCCTAGGCCGCTGCCGCCGAGTTATATAGCATCGCACTCGAGCGATGGCGCCATCTCGGCACCAACTTCCGGCGCTAACCCTATATATACAGCATATATATACCGCCAACTATATATACAGCATAGCTGCAGGATCAACGAGCATAAGACCCCCCATTAATCTCCCTTGAGGACTCGCAACTCACTCGCTCTCTCTCTATCGTTTTCCAACAACCCCCCCTTATACTTTTTCTTTCCACCCTGTCACTCTATTTATCTGCTTCGCTTGCGGCTCTCTCTCACCCTTCAATTACGCAAAAATTTGTTCGTCGATCATTTTTCTCAAAAGCGTATAGTTAATAATTTGCATACGTTATCGAACTGCAAGTAAAAATCGCCGCTCATCGCTTATATAGAAGCGCGATGATATTTCATAGAAATTCAAATGTACGCGCGGGCGTTCGTATGCGCGAATGGTTTGGGGAACCCCTCGTCTCGGAGAACTTTCGTAGAGCTCTCTCCCTCTGATTAAACGGGGCCGAGTATATATGTATAGCAGATATATATGTAGAGAGAGAGAGAGAGAATCGTCCCCGCTGCTGCTGCTGCTGGCGCTGACTTTTCGCACATCTCCCGTGCGTCCTGCGGCCCTGTAACATCTTTTTTCCATAAGTACTTGGTGCCTCCCATCCGGCGCACTGATTATACGCTCTCTCGCTCCCTCCTCCTACCTTTATCCTTCCCTTTCTCTCTCTCTCTCTCTCTCTCCCTTCATCTCTCAATTTCTTTGAGCTCCCCTCAAGCGCAGCAGCAGCAGCAGCAGCAGCAGCAGTGTAGAGTCGATATAAAGCTTTCCCGCGACTATATGTGCCGCGCGCGCGAGTCGACGTTTTCAGGACGCGCAGTATGTACCTCTCTGGCAGCGAGCGATGACGTCAAGCACACACACACATACACATACCGCGAGCGAGAGCCCAGTCCTGGATTGGAAACGATGCACTGCCGCCACCGCCGCTCGCGAGCCAGCCAATTAACAAATCGACCAACCTATTGCCACTGTGTGCAATCGTCACAACTGTTTTTTTTTTCTAATTTAATGGTTTTTTTTTTTCTTACTCTGGATTTCGAGGCGTGTGACAACTGTATTATAAGAACTGGAAAATCGATTCTCCTACCACTTGTCGACCTACTACTATTATTAGCTCATTTCCTATGCAAACGCATACTACTCGTACAACTCATAATTGCAGCGCGTTTATATTTATCCGCGCGTACTAATTCAGTGTAAAGCAGTCGCTAGCAGTAGTAGAGCGGTAATTGCTGTAATTTCGCTCCTTAGAACTTTATCATTTTTGTGCCCGCGCGCGACTGTAAAGCTCTAATCAATCGACCTTAATTGTAATAAGGTTATGGAGAGAGAGCGCGGCCAGTGCAAACTGTACAACCGCGCGCGCACGACATCGCGTGCAAAAAAGCGTTCGCTCGTTCGTCGTACTGTCTCGCTCTCTACAAACAGTATGACAATTAGCGCTCACTTTTATTGCTGATTGTCTTTTTCGTTCCGCTATAAAAAAAATGCCTACACGTGTCGTACACTTGTAGTATATTATATCGTCGTGACAGTAAACCTATATATTTCATGAACAATCGTCGCATTATTTTCAAGCTCGAAGAATGCAGCAATAATATGATGTGTTTGGGGATTGATTAGAGACGGTATATATAAAAAAAAACCATTATTTTCTCGAAAATACACTTACCGAAAAAAAGAACACGCGAAATGCTGGCTTGCGGAGGAGGCGCGTTGTTCAATTTCCGGTGCTGACCGCAGAAATCGGTGGTAAAACGTGACACGGAGGCACATGAACTTGCGCGTGAGCCAGTAAGTGCACACTCGGAAGATAAACACGACTCTCTCTCTCACTCTCTCTGTTTTAAAAAGTTTATTGCACGACGTTGCGAATATCACGTGGCTGCGAGTGACGCGTCGCACCAAGTGTGAGTGCATAAATTTGTTTTTTTAGCGCGTTTGTCGTCTTGTAACCTTTTGCCGCACGACAACTTTTCGTGGCGACGAATAAATTATATAAGCTGTGCTTTATTCGAGACTCATACGTCGCCTTTCAACTTTTTAATAATATATCCACGAAGTTATTTTTTTTTTTTTTTTAATTTTGCCGCTCATTAAAAAATCGAAACTGTTATCTATACATTTGAATAATAATCTGCAAACGAAAATGCAGAGGTATGCACTTATACGCTAAAAGAATATATGGACTGATATGAAAAAATGCGCGTCGTCGTCGGAAATCGCGGTCTCGAAGAAGAATAAGAATAAGAAGAAGAATTTTGCTCGACTTTGTCGCGCAGGGGCATGACTCAACAAGCTGCACGAACGTAGATAAAGCCACCTACTCGCTCGCTCGCTCGCTCTCGCTCCCTCTGTGCGCGGAGACGTGACGATGTGGCCCGGTGGCAATAGCGCCCGCCTCAGGGCCTCCTCTCTCTCTCTCTCGCTCTTTCTGCATTGCACTGCACGATAAGGCACAACTAAATGTATAGTATAGTAGTGTGGCGATAGCACGAATCTACGCGAATGCAAGCACGAACGAAAAATGAAAAAATAAATAAATCAGCATGCACATAGAAAAAGTAAATAATTATCCAGTACCTAACTATATGACGAAATCGAGAAAACAATACCTACTTTCTGGGGACCAGAATTGAAAATTTTTTTTTGCTGCTAGAGGCTTCCGGACCTGTTTTTTCTTCTTATTTAAGGCATATAGTGGTAGAAAATGCTCGTGAACATTAGAAAAGTCCGCAGGAACTACTTTTTTCAGCATTTTTCCGATATTAACAACAAACTAAAAATGTTATTATTTTGCAATTTTTTTGATAACGTCACCGGATAATTATTTTTGAATAAAACTTTTTTCTGCGTAAAGGTCTTCTTTTTTGCTATTATTTTGATTGGTCAAAAACGTTTCTAGCGGCCTTAGAAGCCGAGAAATCAATATTTTAAGAAATGACGTTTTTCGCCTATTTTCTGTGAGAAAAGCCCATTTGATTATAATGGGAAAATGCCGAAAAAGTAGTTCCAGCAAACTTTTACAATGTTCACGAGCATTTGCCGATCCTATATACCTTCAAAAAGAAGAGGAAAAGGATCCGGAAGCCTTAGCATCAAAAAAATTGTTTGCCATTCTAGACCCCGAGTTATTAACTGAAGTCGCCCGTCAACCGACGAAAGTGAGTATACTGTGCAGGCCATAAAAAAATATCAAAAGAAAAAGAGAGTCTGCGGCAAGAGCGGTAGGCGCGCCGGTAGTCGCGGATAAGATAAAGACTTTCAAGCTCCCGCAGCTCATTCGTCGCACACGGCTTCCCGTCTCTCTTCTCTCTCACTCACTTGCATGAGCGCTAAACAAGGCGACTCCGCAGCCATCCGGTTCTTTATCATTGCGCGCGCGAGCTACTCAGCTCCGCTCTCGCTCCTTTCCTCCGCAATTATCCTTTGCCATGGGGGCCTATATCTTTCGAGCTTAATGATGTCATCCCGTACCGCGAGATTGATCGCCAGACTTTTTCCTTGGCACTTGGTGCATTATACCTGCCTACTTATATGCAGCCGATTATTGGAGCGTCCAATCCGGAGTGATGTATTATTCTTATCTTATATCTATTCGTCTATGCTAATTAGAGCTTGTTTTTTCTTGGACCGACTGACGGGTAAGATCTTGAAAAAAAATACTCGTGATTGTATTCTTAAAAACAATGAACCCGTTTCCGCACTCTTATCTCAAACACTTAACCCAGTCATCACGCGACGCAGTTTTTCACTCATTCCGACGCGGCATAACCATTAGTTTTCCGCCTAAACACATCGCGGGCAAATCGATCCGGCCAAAGACACTTTAAACGATTGTGCATGTACAGTCGCGCGTTCGTTGGAGAACGTCCAACAAATAGTCTCGAGGCAGGCGTAAAATCGAATGACTTTAAATACCACATATCGTGCAGCGAGGCGATATATATACATATCGCGCTGAATTAGATTCGCGGAAAGAAAAAAAAACGTCACCTTTGCCGATGGACAAAAGCGCACGAGGGAAAGATACTTCCGGTCGCGGGCATACCGAAGAGGCTCTCGTGTTCCGCGAATGCGCGCGTGGCATAGTTGCACGCCCGGAACAGACGTCTACGTATAGGTACATACGTACACGTATTATAGGCGGCGAGTTGCTCGGCCGTGCGCGAACAACCATTTCCCTGGCTGACTGCCAGACCATTATATATTCCCTCTTTTCAAAGTCGGACAATCCTCGCTCCTCGCCTCGGCTTCTAGCTTGTACCCACTTAGATAAAGTGCGCCACCGCACCAAGGCCAATCTTCGCTCCTCTCCTGTACTGCTGCTTCTATCCGTTATACTTTTGTTTTGTCGCCTTCTGCGAGGCCAAATTTTATATTTACGATCATTTCCACTTGCAATCATTATCAATATTTCAAGCGTCGGCTATAAAAACTCCAATGAGTAAGCGAAACGATCAAACGGAAAACTTGGAAAGTTCAGGAAATAACTTTTGATTTATAAGATCAACTTGACGATTGGCTTAATCTATTGTGGCCCTATTGAATTGAAAGTTTGAACAATCGCAAGATAGTCTTGCTCGTAAACACTGTGCGAACGCTGCAGCACGCACTTCTGCGCGCGGAGGGCGCGGAGAGTAACTTCGGATGGAAAACAATGAAGCGCAACTTTAACGAGCTCCCTGCGGTATATAGCAGCGACTCGATCAGCCGAGCACAAAACCGATATTCGCCGAGTCGCGCTCGCGCGAGCGATGAATTACGACGTCGCGATTTTTTTTCGAGAAGTTCGCAGCTGTAAAACCGCATTAGCGTTTGTCATTTACGATACTTCTGAGCACCACCACCAGCATCGACGACGCTGTATTCCGAAATAAATGTGGCCTTCGTAACCGCAAAACTCTCTCGCTTTTGTCAACCGTTTCTGCAATTCATTGGTTAGAGAGTTTATGTACAGTATATATACTTTGACTTTATTATCCATGTTTGCCTTCGAGTTGTTTTTGCGCGCCAAGTTCGAAATTTGTCGTTTACGTAAAACCTGCCGAGGCACGCTAAACTTTATAGCGAACCGCGCCCACTGATCAATTACGACATAATCCCCGTAACGAGCTAATGGTCGGAGAAAAGAGAGCAAATTTTCGAAAATTCGTACGAGAGAGCTTATGGTCTCTCGAACGACCGGCCATTTTCGTATACGGCGCGGTGAAATCGAGTCACGCAGCGTTAGATAAACCGATCTCCATGTAAATGAGAAGAGCTCGCTCGCGTTCTCTCTCTCTTTCGTTCTCTCTTATACTCGTTCGTTCTCGCGGTTTAATCCCTGAGGCGCGGACACCTGCTCTCGCTCTCTTACTCCACGCCGCCTCGCCGCCCGCCGTTTCCAGGCGATCCCTCGTGGTCTCGTTTCGCTTCGCTGCGTCTGCTGTAAAATTTACTGGCTTTTACTGATTTACGGGGAAACGTTTTGCAGATTCTTTGCTCTTCTTCTCCCTCTTCCCCCTTCTTATTCTCTTTTTTTGATTATTCATATTGTTCGTGATTAAGCACTGGGGCAATTAACGACGCTTTCAATTTACGCGATCTTATATCATGAAAATCTGTTAAAGAGTATTTTTTTGGAGCAGGTGTTTTGGAGTAACTCGCTTTTAAGGCTTGCCTTTTTGATCGAACGATATATTGTTTAAAAATTCTATAAAATAATGCTAATTAATCGCTATTCATTAAATCGTTTATATATTGAGTGGAAAATTACGATGATATAAATAATGAATATCCATGCGACGCGTTTTGATTTAATGTTTACTTATTACTGCCACAGTTCAATAATAGATGGCATTCCGGCAATTGTATAGTCTACTAATATGTAAGCGACATCATATTATATGAATTGCCCAATTTTGAAAATAGTTAAAAAAGATATCGACTTCCAATCTCGCATACAGTAATGGGATTATACGTAATTATTTCTTCAACGACAAATTTATCAAATCCATCGAGTAGACAAAAAAAGGGTTACGCAAACAAAAAATATGATGTATGTTCACGTGAGCGAATTGAGGTTCTCACGAATAAGCCAAAAATAGCAGCACGCTCGCGCGCCGGAAAAACCAACAACACAGCGCGCAAGGCAAAGTGCTTCCGGGCAAAGCAAACCGATCATCGCCGCATCGGAAATCTCAATTAGCGCTTTAATCGTCTGACTCCCTCCCTTTCTCTCTCTCGCTGTCTTCCATGTGCACTCGTTCTCTTACTCTCTCCCACTCCGACTATGCTTCCCCTAAAAAACAAGAGGAAAGAGAGAATCTATTCATTATTCATTTGTACCGCTCAGCCACTTTTCCGTAAATCAGCCAGCCAAGGGAACATTTTACTCTCGCGCTCGCGTATTTATTTATCGCTACAAGCGTCGTCGTCGTCGTCGAGGGCTTTTCTCCCCCTTTAGCGAGCGATTCGCGCGCGTCATGCCGCTGCAAAGTGTCGTTTTATTTGGCGCGCTACACGCGGAAGGAGGCAGTTTTCGCGCGGCTATTGGTTTAACGCCTCACCCTAGACAACCATGCAACACCGGAGGGGCGCTCGTCGCAACGCGATCGAGCTCGTCTTTCCAATTAGCGAGCGCGCATCGTGAAACATTACGAGTTTTTTTTTTATTATTCCGAAAATGGATATTCTCCGAAAGTTACGTCTATATAATGTGCGATTTCACGTCGCGCTGAGCGTCGCGCAGAGATTGAAGATGCGCGCGCGCGCGCGTGTCAAAGTTAAATTAGTTGGCGGGGTATAAACTTGACTACGTGCGTCTTTAATCTCATCGAGAAGTCTTGTTAAATTAGTTGCTTCATGGTGCATGGGCGCAATTTCAAACCTACTTGTAAACTACTAACGATACGCTATTTACTCGATCGCATCTAATAGCTAATTCATATAATATATATGACGAAATCTATAAAAAAAATGCAGATTCTTGAAACCAGAAATGGCAAAAAAAATTGTAACGCTAGAGCTTCCGGAGTTTTTTCGTCTTCTTCGTTGAGGTATATAGTGCCGGAAAATGCTCGTGAACATTAAAAAAGTCCACAGGAACTACTTTTTCCGGCTTTTCTATATTTTTGTCAATTGAATTTTTTTCGATAAAAATAGACTTATAACTTTCACTCGTAGCGTTTTTGTATTGATTTCTACAATAAAACCGATAGCACTATCGTAATCTACGTGAAAAAATACATCGAAAACATGTATCGCATTATTGGAAATGATTGTTAGGGGTCCTCCAAAAAAACAATAAATAAATGGCTTTCATAGGCCGATCGGTCGAAATAAGAGCGCAACGTGCGCATATTCGACAATTTTATTTATTTGAAGTACCAGGCCGATCAAGCATCAATTTCAATATTGCGATACATGTTTTCGATGTATTTTTTCACTTAGAATACAATGGTGCTATCAATTTTACGATAGAAATTGCCTAGAAAGCACTGGAGGCGTTTTTTATAGTGAGTCCTATCATGTGAAATAAAAACGTCTTTTACAGTGATTTTTCTCTTCTAGCGCCTTCTAGGCAATTTCTACCGTAAAACTGATAGCACCATCGTATTTTACGTAAAAAAATATATCGAAAACATGTATCGCAATATTGAAATTGATGCTTGCTAGGCCTTGTACTTCAAATAAATAAAATTGTCGAATATGCACGTTGCGCTGTTATTTCGACCGATCGGCGTAAAAAAAGCCATTTATTTATTGTTTTTTTGGAGGACCCCTAACAATCATTTCCGATAATGCGATACATGTTTTCGATGTATTTTTTCACGTAGATTACAATGATGCTATCGGTTTTATTGTAGAAATCAATGCAAAAACGCTACGAGCAAAAGTTATAAGTCTATTCTTATCAGCGCAGTCGTTAAACACTTGACACTTTTTTTTGCAATTTCTGGCTTCAAGAATCTGCATTTTTTAAATAGATTTCGTCATATACTCGCGTTTATAACACACTCGCATAATTATCGGCAGTATAAAAGAAGAAGCTCATCGATCAACTCAATTATTCAGAGTCTCAAATTGAAGGTATGGCCTTTACCCTCGGTGAAATAACAGACTGAGAAAGAGAGAGAGAGGAGCGAATATGGCATAATCATCGGCGCAGAGCCGCGGCACACCCAAGCGGAACCAATCGTGTGCATCAGCAACACCCACTTATCGATTAAAGCTCGAGCTACTTAAACGACGACGACGACACGTGAATTTAGCATTTCCGCGCCTTGTGCATATAGTATATACTATCCCTGTGCATTATTGATGCGGGAGCTCTATCTCTCTCTCTCCGTCTGTGCCTGCCTGGCATTTAATTAGCGGAGAGCGCGACCGTGACCGTACAGAGCGCGCGCCGCCTCGCTCACCGCCGACAAAGATGATGATGCGCAGAGGCACACGTGTAATTTTCCTCCGTTGTTCATGTCGGGTAATTTAGACCGCTCGCTCGCTCGCTCGTTCTCCCTTTGTGGCGTGCAGCGCCTTTATTATACATACCTATATATATTTTGTTCATTTTCAGTTTATTATTGACTGCTCTGTCGAGCTTGTTGTCTCCGGTATGTAGTTTGTTGTTTATTCGTTCTTCGTGTGTTTCATTGCAAATCGATTATTTTTTAGTTGACTTTCTATCCAACAGAGGTGTCTTATTCCCAAGTAATATGCCTATATAAAAATTGCCGCAAGATTGATAAATGCCTTTCCCTATCAACTCTGAATTACTCAATTTGAACAAGAATTCCTTAATGCTTTTCCTTAGGGTTTTTTTGGAATGGAAAAATTATGTCTAAATTCTTAAACAAATTAATATTAGTCACAGTTAACCTTATCACGAATTACTAAAACGAATCGTGAGAATATCTATACTCGACCACATCGAAGAAGAAAAAAAATTTGTTCTTTCGAAACGCAAGAGGGGAGAACAGAAGGGTGACTCGACAAATTTTGAAAGAATATGACTGACACATGTCACGCGCTATATAGAGGTATACAGTCCTGCGCGTAGCATAAGCATCTTACACCTAATGTATTATAACCTGCATATAGCGCATCATCGAAAACCTATTACATATATACCAGGAAGCAGGATGTATATAACCCACATTCCCTCGCTCGAACCTCGACTAAAAAAAATAATAAAAAAGAACGGGCAGCGGCTAATCGCTGAAATTGCACGCTGTATAATTCGGAACAGCGCGCTTTATAGCAGCAGCAAAGTTCTTAAAGCGGCGGCGAATGGGCCCATGAATATTTTCACGCTTGCGGTTTCTCTCTCGACTCATTGGCCTCACGCGAGAGAAAACTGATACGCTATTATACGATATATACAGAGGAGCGCAAGTTTGAACTATTGGTGCTGCTGCTGCTGCTGCTGCCAAGGGAGAAAGGTGTCGAAGACAATGGAGTTTACTTATACAGCGCGAGCGCGGGCAAAAGCTTTGTCTTTGCTCTCTCGCGCTGCAACGGCTAATCGCACTTTCCTTTCAGCCGCCTCTGTGGTGTGTTATATATGTATGCTTCCTTGCAGCCGCCTCTCTGCTGTTTAGTTTCGATAAGGAGCAACGCTGCACGAGGAAAAATACAGGTGGCTCAAACGTTGCCATTTCAACTTGGAAACAGCTGCACGAGCTTAAAATTTTTTGTATTAATGCGTTTAATAGAAAGATGATAAGTTAGCGTGACGGCTGCGAAGAAGCGAATAATTGCTTCTCCGAGAATGAAATGTAATACGAGTATTATATGTATAAGCATCACGCGCGCATCTCAACAATGGATGCATTGATGTTTGCCAAGACAAAGCTATCTATCAGCATCCAAATCATCATTCCAGTGAGTCATCCTCGGGGGAGTGCTATTTTCTATCATACGCTTCTCGTATCGCAGCTGTTGTCTCTTGCGCGCTGCACGCAACAAGTGCATCGTCTGTTCGGAGAAAATGTCGAAACATTTTGGAAGATGGGGAAAAATTTTGGTAATGAAGATACCGTAAAATAGGTGGCTGTTGGAATCGCCTAGAGAATCTACTCAGCGAATTGAATTAATTTCGATAACGCAATTTATAAATTTAGATAATATTTTAGTTTTTGTTAACTTTATTATTTTAATGCTTGATATTTTTAGAACTCTTACAGAGCGATCTTTAGTACATAATAATATAATGTATCAACAATAGAATCAATAATAATATAGCATATTTTATAAATACCATACACCAGTAAATAATTAACATACTCTCAATGAATAAAGAACATTTTAAATTATTCCTCTGAATTAATCCATCTATTATATATCCACGACTCATCAAATGACTTCAAACCCCGCAGCTTCAAATACCGCAGTGAATGTGCCCTGGGCGTGTTCATAAATCTCCATGGCTTCTCGGCAGCGGACACAGCCTGCGGAAGAACAGTAAAAAAAAAGCGAGAGAAACAGAGAGGACGAGCAGAGAGCTCAAACCAACAACAACAGCAACAAAAAAGCCTTTGCGTGTAGTACACACGCTCGTTAACTCGCAACATCAGCAGCAGCAGCAGCCGCTTTTGCCCGTTCAATTAGTTCATTAACGTCGGGACACACGGCACCAGATCAAAGCAACGCGCGTGCATCCCCGCCTCCTCGGCCGAATTGATATATAACTCGTCTCTCATTAAAATTCGCGGCCGCATATATTTGCTCGTACAACCGCGGATTTTCATTTTCAAGCGGCATTAATTACCACGCGCGCACGACGCCGCACTAAATCCATTGTATGTCAGCGCGTTTTGGTTAAAAAGCTCCATATATATCTCTTTCGGCCATTTATACGCCGAAAGTTATAATGCACGCGCGATGTAATATCACGCGCAAGGCTTATATTATATTTAGCCCGGCAAATGTGGAGCACAATGCAGATTTTTGCTAAGTTTAGATTAAACAGCCGGTTATAAATAAATCGCGCGCGCTCGCGCTTTACGTAAATTTAAATCGAGCGCGCCGACTACATGACAGACTCATTTGTATTCTCGCGCGCCGCCGACTTGAATTTCGCAGTCTGTCGCGTTTTGCC
This sequence comes from Galeopsomyia nigrocyanea, assembly GCA_035047105.1. NCBI lineage: Eukaryota > Metazoa > Arthropoda > Insecta > Hymenoptera > Eulophidae > Galeopsomyia > Galeopsomyia nigrocyanea. The sequence goes on along the minus strand of JAWWMK010021730.1, from coordinate 26,441 downwards.
GCCGAGCCATCTCTATATGCTGTATATCTTTGCGCGATATATATTATATGCTTCTATGGCTGCTTGAATGATTTATATCTTTTGGCTCGCGGGGATGTCAACTTTTGCGTTATCTTTATTAGATTGAAAGCTGCGTGGGAAAATTACGTTTTTCCGCGCGTGCGAAATTACGAAGTGAGAAAGATTCGTGAAAAAACGCTAGATTGCATGGTCATGGACGTTTGTATCGTTTTTCATCGCGCCAACATCTTGATAATCTCGCTCGAAGGAACTAAAAATAGTTCGTGCCCGAGAAATATTGCTCTTTTAACATGAATATAAAATGCCGCGACTCTTTCGTACAACACAAAAGTTCGCAAAACTCGCGTTAAAAAAAATTCGAATCATCATAATAATCCCTCATTTTTATCAATTTCGCGAAACATCGTATATCTCAACGAGCCCAAGAAAAAAAATCCATCATCCCCCACTGAATAAAAAATCTGCCAATTCTCAACAGACTCACCGACATATTAACTTGTCTTTCTCTCTCTCTCTCTCTCCTCTCTGTGGCTCGAATTCGCGGCAACATTAAAATTCATTAACAGAAAATCAGCTTCCCCCTCGGAACTTTTCCTGCGCTCATCCGTGCAAAACCGAGTGAAAGAGAGATTCCCTGGCGCAACTCAGTTTTCCGGGCACAGCACATTGTCCGTGGATATATCTATATGGGCTCTTTCGGCCGAGTAATGGACAATCGCGTCGCTCGGCGCAATTACAAATTCCCACAGTGCTTGGGGGGTGCAGCCAGCCTGCCTGCCTGCCTGCCTGCACATCGCCCCGTAGAGAATTCGGTGCCTGCTCGCGAGAGAGAAAGAGAGAAACGAGGGAGAGGCTCGCTTATATATACTCGGCAGTGAGATGAGAAGCGACGAGTGAGCTGCCTGTCAATGAGAGCGTTTTAATTTTGCTCGGCTATCCTGCTGCAGGTGCAACATCATCGTGTGGATCTGTGCTCATGTGTATACGTAAGGGGGAGAGATGCCCGAGTTTTCTCGCTCTTTTTGTATTGACGCAGCTCCTTTGTTACTTTATTTCGGGATGCTTAATGGCCATGTCGAATTTGTGGAGATACCTTTGGGGGGTGAAATTTCCGACATTAGGTGTTATGTTTTGCACTTCGTTTAATTCTACAAATAAAATTTATGTAAATATTTATTTATGATATATTTCTGTATGTATAGATGCATTCGATGAAAATGATGCATTGTTCAAAATATGCATAATCTCGCTAGCGATATCCTATTTCTTGATTTTCGAAAAAAAAAACTTCATTCACCCGGCGCGATCCGAAATACCCGATAATAATGAATCTCAATAACCATTGAATACATAATCTCGACCGCGCGCGGATTTCCGATATCCCGTTAATGCCCATATTGCATATATCCGCGGATGTAAAAAAAAACACACACACAGAAAAAAGAAGAGAGAAAAAAAAGCAGCGGTACTGCAGGTATTCAATCGCAGTGCACAAAGAGCGCAGAGAGCTCGAATCAATTATCGGGGGCTCACATTGGAATGGCTCCTCGAGGCTGTCGATAATGCGCGGTGGATTGTAAAATGAGGGCCAAAAAGATTCATGTGCCTCGCTCGCTCGCTCGCTCTCGCGAATACGTGGGGAAGGCGTAACCCAGATTATACCGCTCTTTGCCGAACTGCATTATATTAAGCGCTCACTCTCTCTCTCTCTTTCTCTCTTCCGTATCGTTCTCGAGCATAACGGCTGGCTCATAAACTATGAGGCGCGCGCGAGCACGTCGCCCGCCCTCAAAACGCGAGCAGCACTATTCATGCACTGCACCGATGGAATTTCCGACAATGCCTTAGTCTGAAATATGGATTGATTGCCTGTACGCCAAGTATATGTATATATAAATCCAAGCTCTCATAGCGCATATTTATTTTGACTTTCAACTTATGCGCACAAAGAGCTATATCATTACCGAGTAGGAAAGAGTCTTTTTGTTTCTTCGTGAATTGAAAAGATTCGAGAGCATATCGTATTGCTATTCAGTTCGAGAAGCTAATTTTAGGGTTGCTCCAAAAGTGCGTGTTTTCTCGCATACCTATACATATACACATGCGCGTGAGACGGGCTATATATATGTCTATTATAGCTCGACCACAAGCTTTTACTATCTGCACCGCAAACTGCCGTTCTCCACAATAGACTCGCGGCCGTGCTAAAAGAAATGCTTAATATTCATTAGGTTCTTCATCCGCGCATATTGTGCGCTCTACTTGCACTTGTTATAAGAAAAGTATACCACACAGGAACAATATTTTGCAGCTTTTTCTATTCGCCGACTGTTTGCCGATTATAACTGAATACACAATTCTTCACCGCTATAAACGAATTCGAGATTATGGTGAATTTGCAAATGTTTTCTCAAATTCAATTTGACGAATATTGTACTTAATCAATCAAGTGGCAAAACTCGTGTCAATCCAATTCCAAAGCTACACAATCGCTCAATTAAAAGATTCGGTATTACATCAAATAGCCGAATTCCCTTCCACGAGGCAAGTAAATGAACCTGTCAAAACAAAAGCCAGCAGTAGCAGCAGCAGCAGCCGCCGCGCGCATCTATATATCCGAGTGAACCTGTCGATCCCATAATCGGTCTCGCACGCTCTCAATATCGCCCGAAAAAAACATTCCTCAACCCATGCCTTCGCCTCGCTCCCTCTTATATGGCAATACATATAGGTATAGCTATACAGCAGTAGTGGTAAAAAAGGGGCAATAGAATTCGACAGACACGCGCATTCTCAAGGGACACGCGAAAACGAGCCTCTTTCCTCCTCCTCCTTCTCTCTCTCACTCTCTCACTCTCCTTCTCTTCTCGTTCACCCTCCCCGCTCGCGTTTGCAGGTATATAAACGCGACGAACATATATATATATATATAGATATATAGGTATGTATGTGTGCCGTCGCTGACTATACGAAGGGGTGGGAACCCTTCGCGCTCGGCATTCCCAACACAGAGACACGGACGAACTAAGCGCTACTGCTGCTGCTGCTGCTGCTGCTACCGTTCTGCTGCTGCCGCTTACGTGCCAGTATTATGGCTCTATGCGCAAAACGTCCGACCGCAAACGCTAATCTTTCTCCGCGGGCTCTTCAACTTGCTTGCGCGTCCCGGATCGACACCAAAGTGTCTCCTTCTCCTTTCTGCTTCTTCCAACGTTTACCTGCTGTCTTAATGATTTTGCGGAATTATGCATCGCGTAATTCATGCTCCATAATGCTGATTCATTTCGCAGCGAAGCTTCGCGCGCGTTCAGGCTGGCAATAAAACAAGAACTTTGGGCTTTTTTTTTTTTTATTTTTGCCGCGACTGAAATTCACTAGTCACGTACAATACAAGACGTACACCATTGTACACTCGTAGCGGCCAACTTTCATAACTGCGAAAGTTATTTACTTTCGAACAACTCTAAGCCCCCCCCCCCCTCCCCTCCTGCAAAACTTTTTTAAATGCAATTTTTTTGTCTATCGCCGAAAGAAATTCAACTCTCGCCTCGCGCGCTCGTCCTCGAGATAAATACATGTCCTATAATTGATATAGTTGGAAAATAATGGTATGGAGATTAGCGAAATTAACTGGCAAGTATCCAAAAAAAAAAAAAAACGTTATCGTTGGATGTGCAGCAAACAACGTCGAAAAAGTCCGATCGATGCTCTCTTGGAATTGGAACACAATATCGAAATCCGCTTTTGAGCAAACAAAAGAGAAAGCTTTCGTAAAAAAAAAAGCAGAAAAAAAATTAGGAGCGAACGCCGTATAAAATTTCACAGATGCATGCCGCACAAAAAATATATGTGTGTAGTGTTAGAGGATGAGTGAGTTTGAGGGGAGGAGGGGGGGGGGTACATTTGCTCAGTTGCGCGCGTCAATCGATCCCCCCCTCCCCCTTATACATAGGTATATAGGATAGGTGCCACACACATGCACACAGGTAGTAGGTAGAGGACGAATGATGGTCGCGTGATTTTTTCACACGAGTTAAGGAGGGAGGGTGGGGGGCATCTCTCCTGTGCATGCAGCATGGAAGAGGTCTTTGTGCAGTAGGCAAGTGTGCCATTCTCGTGGCCGTATATAGGCGCGCCGCCGCCGGCAGCGGCAGCTCACTGTGTATAACGGTGCAAGCGAGAGAGAGAGAGAGAGAGAGAATTTCTCGCTGCTGCTGCTGCTACGGGTCACACGGCTGACCTCGATATACCTATACTCACACAAGCGAGCAAGCAAGCAAAGCGAGCGAGAAACGCCGATTGAAAAGCTAGCCGAGCGCGCGAGCAACACGTCCCACATTTTTCGTCTATGTGTATGTGTATGTGTGTGCATGTGTATGCATGCACTGTATAGCCTAATCCCCTGCGGGATTGACCGTGTGTCCGCGCAATAGCCGTATAGCGATAGCCCGTAAACAAGCCGATGCTTAGGCTACTTTGGCTTCTATTGCATCGATGCACTGACACTTTCCCAATTGCCTCTGCAATATGCCCTTTTTATTTTTCTTGCCGACTCTATACTTTTCTTTTTTTTTTCTGCTACGAAGGCAAGCCTCGTTATCTCTCGAACGGAATATAGGGATGACGATGGCGCGGCGGTGAACTCTTTGTTTTTCTTGTTTAGCCGTGACGGTATGCCTCGTTATCGCTTCGTGACGAATAGTTTCCCAGCTTTGTTAGAGAGAAAGAGAGAGAGAGAGAGAGCTCAAAAAAGTAAATGTGTTTCGGCGGCTACAGACCGAACGATTCTCTCACTGTTATTTCTTTTCAAATCAGTTACAATGAATGGTCTATTATTCGTCTGCTGTATAGAATGATATCGCTGAGAAGAAATCTGGTCGATTACGAAACTCAAATAATATTCTCCAGTCGAATTCACAGCAATTAGCACTTGGCGTAGTGCTAACAGATATACAAACGTTGCGGAAATAGCTCGGACAAATATAGAGAGAGAGAGAGAGAGAGAGAACCAAATGAAGGGACGAGAGAGAGAAAAAAAAGGAAGGAATTAGATAGGGATCGAGACTAAGGACCTATCAAGAAGATACAACTACTTCCCATTACGCGTTCCCTCCTCCGAAATCCTCGAGTGCCCTCTTGCTAATTCCATTAAGTCGCCAGCGGCGCGTATATACTTATACACGTACACTTGTAAGCGCGAGAACCCTTCTCGAGGCGCGCAGCAGCAGCAGCAAACCGAATTAGCCCGCAATTATTTTCGCGCGCGCGCTCGCCAAGAGGAGAGAGAGAGAGAGAGAGAGAGAGTGAGTGAGACGCGCGTGTATTTGTATGTTATATAGCGCGTATATGTGCATGTGAGGATATTTTTGGCAAGAGGAAGCATCGATGTCTCCGTGAAGTATGGGCGTTAAATGTGTGCGCTCACTCTCTTGAGCTTTTGTGGCGTTTATTGTGGTTTATTGCCCCTCTCGCGCGCGCGCCACGACTTCTCGGGAATTGGATGAACTTACCACGCACTTGCCAAACGATACACTCGTCGCTCGCACTTTAACGAGATTTCATTTCGGTTGGATACAGTGTACCGTCTTGTTTTTGTTCTGCTGTTCATCATGATTTTCATTTATTTTTTTCACGTGACCGAATGGCAATTACGTCGGAATTACATGACATATTAAAGCTATAATTTTGCAGGAAAATGGCTTACATCAACTTTCATTGTCTAGCGTATCAGTCACAGCGATGATTAGTTTGTAGCTCGACACGCCATGCGGCGCACGTGACCCGCAGCGTTCACTCAATTATGAGATGTGCTTGCGAGCGCGAGCGAGCAAGCGAGAGAGAGAGAGAGGGAGAGAGAGGGGCTTATACACGATGTGCAGGGAGGGAAGCCACAGGAAAGCTGCAAACGCAAATAACCCACGGGAGTCCGTCGCCGCTCGCTCGCTTCCCTCTTTCATCATAACTTGCGCGCGCGCGCTCTACCTACTCGCGTCGATCGTAATCGAGTTTTATTTTTATGCAGCCTGCATCGGCGTACAACCAAACGAATCGATAAATATGCAAAACAGATTGAATTTTGAACGTTCATTTGACAAATCCAAAAAAAAAAAAAAACGAGTGGCAATTGATGTGTGCACTGCACTTTTGAATTATTATCGATAAGGGGAGAGAGAGAGTTTATGACAAGTGCATGGTTACGCCGAATGAGGAAACATGCCGGGCGATAAGAAAAACCAACAGTAGAGCAGCGCTTTGCAATAATCTAAAGTGCAGCTTGATAAGCTTATCAATATGCAGACTTCGTTTAGCCAATTTCATCGCGTTGAATTACTCGCTGATTGACTTTGTTAAATTTCATTAAATGCCCGTGTATTCGTGCAATATTCAATACTAATTTATAATTCGTATACCTCATTTTCCTCGACACACGTAACGTTCGTTACATAAAGAGGTTTAATAATCACAAGATTTTTTTGTTGTCAAAGATAATCGTTGTGTTTACGAAGCGAATGAAATTGCTTTTCTTTGAAAAAGAAAAAAACGCCAGGCAATGGCTAGATAAAACTACGTCGCAGATCAATTCATACACACGGAGATGAATTCCTGGATAAGTCCACGGATGCGACACAGAGTCGCGAGTACAGTGACGTGTATTAAACACAGTGTAACTCTCTCTCTCTCTCTCCCTCTTTCTCTCTTGCTCGACGTTTGCGTCAGCCGCGAGCGGCTAATTGGCGGCAAGTGGATATTCTCTCTCTCACTGCGCGTCCGCGAATGGGCTTTAATTCCATTTGCGCAATAAATGGACCAAGCGAGCGCGGCCCTGACGTTCCGTCCAACGCTCTCTCTGCGTTATATACACTGCATTGGATTCTTCGACGCTATACTGCGTTTTCCTTCTCTCTTTCTCTCTTTTTTCCCCTAACATGAACGTAGCAATTTCGATTTTGTTATCGAGTTACGGGATGCTTTTATTCTCCGTAACGCGGTTGACGTATCGCCACTACTCTTGCTGTATTGCGTTTGATGTGTTTATCGTCGTAGAGGTTGGCATGACGTTCGAGGATAAAATGAAAAATAGACAGCGACAAGTTAGCAGTGAAAGACTTTTATCTGTGCAATTGTTGCGGTATAGATACTTACGTTTAATTTCATTTATCGGAATAATCATAGTCAAACATGCTTTTGTCATCTGTAACTGAGAAGTTGAAAAATAGAACTTTTTTTAGCAATATTTACTGTTTTGAAGAATTACGTATAGTGCTATCTTCAAACTAAACGAGGAATGAAAAAAAAAATGTTCAATTAAAATAACAATATTGTTTCTTGCAAATAAGTATGTCACTTATCTATATATCTTCACATGAAATATTTCAATCGCATGAAACTCTTTTCCATGCATCCCTCTTGCGGATGACTAAATAATTAAGTACATACTATCGATATTTTCTGCGAAAATAAGAATATTCTTGTCATAAAAATTCATGCTATTGATAACCTATTGATTCTGTCATTTATTCGGTCAATCTTTGTTCATATTATCGTCAAAATTAAATATCGCTTCATAAAATTCGTTCTGCTTAAGAAGTTTAATTATATATAAGCAATTTAAAAATTAAAAATACGCACATATATTATCTTTCATAATTATCATTGAATAATATTGTCATTGTACGCATAATTGAAAAAAATCATTGCTTAAATTCTTATAAAAAAAAAGAAACAGAGAGTGACGTAATTCAAATCACAGTGAAATAGAGCAAAACGTAGGCAGACAGCAGACAATCCCACAGCATCCGAGGTAAAGTAACCTCATCCCCTTATAGTATTCAGGCGATCATAAGCGTCTCGATTTGGTTGTTCTTGTCGCACGCGCGTGCGGCGGCGCGGTGTCGGTCGACAATTGCGTATCTATAGCCTCTACGCTCCTCCTATATATCCTCGAACATTCAATTAGCGGCTCTCGCTCTTGCTCTGTCTGTTGCTGTGCGGAGGAGGAGAACAGTCAGGCAAGGCAAGCAGGCAGACAGGCAGGCAGGAAGGAAGGCGCTTTCGTCGTCCCCCCGAGGGACTCATAGCTCCAAAGCTGATAGCCGATAATTTCGCTCTCGTGACTTCGAAGCGAGGGGTTGCACCACCGTCTCTCTCTCTCTCTCCACGCTAATTTCGAACTGCCCAGCATTTCGCGGTTTACTCTATTGAGCATCTTGCTCGCCGCAGCATCTTCAAGATGCCCAGATTAAATTTGTGGCTTTATTATCGGCTTATATAATACGCGCAAGTATCTATCGAACTTGCGCGAATATATAACGCGGCAAAGTACAAGCAATAAGAAAAGTGTGGAAAGGCTTTTCATGTTGCTCACGGTGCATGCGCGCGCGCAAACTTTGCGCCAAGGGGTCGGACCAAAAATGGACCGGATAGTTTCGACAGTTGGACTTGTAAATCCCAAGGCTGCACTTTTGGCTTCGGGCGCTACGATGGAAACGCTCCGATAAGCCTTTTTTTATTTTTATTAGTTTCACTCGTCGATTCACTTTGTTGTAATTTCTCGCACAAGAATTCCCCAGCGTAAATCAAACCAAAGTAGGAATTTACCAATTATTGAAGCACTGGCAAATAATTGCACGTGATTCGCAGCAGAAGAAGAAGAGAGAAAAAAAAAGTTCGCGCTCACGCAATAAAAGAGAGAGAGAGAGAGCGTATAGGATTGAGGGCCGAGAGCGAGGTGGTAAATGGGTTAAACGGCGGGTCGAGAGGCCAGCCAATTTAAATCAGCGCCAATTCGCCTGCACTCCAATTCGATTCGGCGTCCGGGATCGCTTTGAATTCCGCCTCTCTCTTTCTCTCACACACATACACTGCCGCTTTTCCCTTCGACTGGGCTTCCTCTGCGTTTTTCAACGTATACTTCTTTTCTCCCTTCGCTTTTGTTCTCTGCAAGTTCGTTTTGTTTACTTTGGAAACACTTTTAGCGTGACGAAAAGCTGCTTGTTTCCTAAACCGAGGTACACGTTGCGAAAAATAGTGGGGAAAAAAGATGAAAAGTTTTGTTTTTTGTGTTTGTTTTTTTAATATAGCAACAGCGAGCGCTCGCGGAAGGAAAGAAATTTTTGTGCGCGAGTTTGTCTTTGTGTACTTCATCTGCGCGTCCTCGACAAACCCACCTTCAAACCCTCTTTTCATAGTTGCCCCGGGGACACTAAATTAGGGTAACAAAAGAATGAGATGCTTTCAGCTTTCATTTTTTTTTCTTCTTCTCTTTTTTTATTTTTTTGGCTCATGTCTCCTCTTTTCACGAACTTTATTCCGCTGAAAGTAGACATTTTTTTTAGATAGCCCGGAAAAGTTTTCAGAAATAAAGGAAAAACACTGAAAGAGAAAAATACGGCTCATTCTATACAGAAAACGTGGATTCGTCATTAGTTCAAATGAATTAAAAAATGTATATAGCGAAAAAGGCCGAGGCTGAAACGTAGATCCGCAATTAGCCTCATTAAAAAAGTAGGAGTATCAAATGAAATGAGCGTAATGAGACGTCCGTATAATATAGATACTTGAACATTAAAAGCATTTCTGCACCGTTGAAAAATTAATCATCCCCGATCATCAATCAATGACGAAGTGAAACCATTAAAGCGGTAACACTCCCAAGTATTAAGTACCTCGAACGTTTAACCGAACTGACAAGTGCTTATGAAAAAAAAATAACATCATCACCGTGGGTTTCTCGTGACTCCAAAAAAAAACATGGAAAGTGACTCGGCAGCTCGCGCGCGTGGTTTTTTTTTTCTTTCTCTTTCCTTTGACAAAGAAAAGCAGATCGCGAGAGGGAGCCACGCTTACAACAAGGTCGTCTACTCGTGAACTGCGCCCGTTCGTAAGTCAATCGATAATAGCACCGGTATTCCACCACCAGCCAAGCGCCGTCGCCGCTGCCGCCGCCGCCGTCATCCGCACACGGCAGACACATTGCGATAGTCGCGCGGCAGCCCCGATATAGCTCTCTTTTTTTTTTCTTTCTCTCTTTCCGCTGTCTAGTGCTATGCGGAAAAATGAAATACGGACGGTTCCGAAGCACCGAGATATCACTTCTTTTTTTTTCCTTGTTTCTTTAGACTCCCTTACTGCGCGGGATAGAGCGTTATTCTGTGGATGTATTTTACCGAAAAGTTTAGAGAAATAGTTTTATTCTTCTCGTTTGCGTTCATTGTGATTTTAAATATGCGAGGAAAACAAAGCGCGTGATTCTGTTAATTGTAGACAAAATCGACAAGTACCAATTTCTCAAAATAGTAATTCACTACCTTCACGCCCTATAAATATTTGCCTTTTCGAAAATTTCATCATACAACCACAATAGTTCGAAAAGCTCGAAAACTGTTGGCAAGAAAAAAATTCGAGCAAACTACGCTTAGAAAACCAAATTGAAGTTCGTCGACCCGAAAAAAAACTCCATTTCCGACTTGGCAAAAGAAAAAAAAACCGACTATCGTCAACAATGGCAAATTCGTCGAACAAAAGAGAGGTACAAAAAAAAGCGCGAATGCAAAAGAGCGAGCGAAGCTTGAGCTTGGGCAACTCGTTGAGCTTTCGCCTCTCTGCTGTGTGTTCACATTGGCTCGGTCGCGCGCGCGGAGAGCAGTAAGCAATCGATATCGGCGTTGTTCGGTATACTTACGACGTCGATAAAAAGGCGATTCCGAGCTTGGGCTTCTATTTCTGGATTTGCCTAAACGAGCGTGAGCTCCTGTACCTCTTTCTCTCTCTCTCTCTCTCTTTCACGGCCGAATTTATGGATTTCGGGGGGCCGATATCGAAGACGAAAGAGCGCACTAATAACCCAAAAATATACCTAGAATTTTCTAGAGCCATAAAATTAAGTCGTTTTACAGAGACATTGTGTGAGCTTTATAGTTTTCAGAAAGAAATACTACCGTATGTGAGGTTACATTCTTCAGCAATGTGTTTCCTATTTTCCACTACTTCATAACCATAAAACCACTTTGATATCTTTGGGAACTACTTGACATTAAGGCGGCTAGCTTTTTTATTTGGCCATTTAAAATGAAGAATTTTTTTTCTGCCTTCTATAGCTGCTAAGAACTCACAAAATAGCAGTCTCGTAAAAAGAAACATCAGAAAAATGTTACTGTAAATTTGCTCTTTTAATCGCAATTGCCACTCACTAGCTAATATTAAAGTCAGTACAATGCGCCGAGAATGCTTGATATTTTCTAATACCTTCTGGTTCTTTTTGAAAGTATAAAGTATTTGTATTATAGCTTCAGATGTAAGATTCATAAATCTATGGAGACTATCTAGAGACATGACTTTATTGATGTGTGGAAAATTTCTCAGATATATCTAAACACAATTAAAACTGCCAATTCATAATTATCCTGAAGTCGTCATTGCAATTATTTGAAAGAGTTATATGATAACAAAAAAACTTTTTTACTTTGAAGGAATTTATTCGTTCGCCCTCTGGTGTCACAACTAGATAATTTGAATAAAATACGGCTTTAAAAACAAAGTTAAATACATTATTTTATTCACAACAATTATTTATTCAATTATTGAGTAACCAAGTTTAATGTTATTCTTAAAAAAAACAAAAAAAATTAGGTGGGAGGAAGTTAAACAAGCGGAAAATGATAAAAAAAAACACGAAGAGAAGTAGACTCCTCGATCGCTCGTTGGCGGTTTGCCAATGGATTCATGTACGTGTGTGTATGTGTGTGTGTACGTCGAGTCATCGATATCGAAGCTTTTACTCTTGCCAATGTAGCTACACACTATATAGTATCGAAGCTTGCGATAGTCACGAAACAAAGCGCAGCATTTAATTGCTTTGCTCATTTGAGAAGGCAAACTCGTATAGTGCAGGCCCTCTCCCTCGTATCTCTTTAATTTGCTGAGCGCAAGGGAGCCTAAGTAGCTCGTAATTACCGCGGTATACTGCCGTTGCCGCTGCTGCTGCTGGTATCAGCGCGCGAAAATCGCGCTTCGCTCGTCCCGCGAATAAACAAGCTTACGCTACTCGGCAGCGTTGCTGCTGCTGCTGCTGCTACTGCTGCTGGCGGTGCCGCCTGAGTTATAAATAGGACCACATATTTATAGCGGGTGCCACACACACCAGATACGATATGAGCCATATTCGCGCAGGAGAGCTACTCCTCTTCTTCTTCGTTAACGTCGGCGCACCGACATCGTTTCTTTCTTCTTTTTACTTTCGATAGATAGTTGATGTTTACTTTAATTTACTTCCTTCGGATTGACGTTGTATGGTTAATGGATTCCTGGAAATGCTCATTTCTTTCTTTTTTTATTTAATTTATCGCGTTTATTGCGACGTAAGGCATTCATTTATATCTGGTATAGTGCAGTTGTTTACGTTGGGTACAAATTCGCTGAGTCTGCGGGAATGACTCGCGTGAAATTATTGCATCCATGCAGCAAAACAGCTTAATGGCAATATCCATTATTTTCGGATTGATGATCGTAAACATACGATTTGTGTAACGTAAATGATTATCTGAAATTGCGTTTAAACAAAAAAAAAATTAGCTACCTCGCGTTCGTGTCGATCGATAATAGTAGCGACTACTACTGTCCCAATGACACAATAAATTCTCGAGTAAACGACCGACACACCGTCAATCCGCGCGCGCGCCCCGGGACATTTACATATAGCGACCTTGCGTATATATGCCTGCACGCAACTCCAGTCCGCGATCCGCGAGTATATATCGGTGTAACGCGCTGCGCATACGCAAAATACCGCGAATGCCGGGGAATCGCGACGACGACGCGGCGACATTGCCGAAAATCTCAGCGCGCCGGGAATACTGCTGCAGCGATGGAAGATCGTTTTGATGGAATCTCTATCGTATATCAGATATATATATACAAGTACGCGGAGTCAGAGGTCGTCGTGCTTCGACGATCAAATCGACCGTCTCGAATTCACGAGGTCGCGCAATGCGCGAGGCCGCGCGACTCTCACTGCCTGCATTGATTTGAACGAATCCGCAAGATATATCGGATTTCAATTGCACAGGCCACGGTTAGCTGCTACTGAGCAAACGGACAAACAAGCGCTTTTCTCTGCAGATGCTGCGCTTCACCCTCGCAGCTATTTTGTTACAGGCACTTCTAGTTCGAGTGTCTCGAGTCGAGTGGAAAATCCAATGGGGGATCGATTATACGTCCTTCTTGCGGCTTGTCGCAAAAGATTTTCCTTGAAAAGTATAAGCTAACAGTACGGCGTAGAATATTTATTGCGGATTTGAGATTTTACTCAAGGGACAAATCGAGCACAAACAATTTTATTGCACGCCAAAAATTGCAGAATCAAATTGGATACAGCGTATAAGCATCAGTCTGAGTACTATCAAGATTTTACACAATACTTCATCAGTTTATGATCGAATATGTAAAATTCCACATCAAGCCTTGAATTGTTATGAACACTCATTTTATACCTTGGAGTATTATTAAACGTCTGAATCGCTTTTCTATCGCAATCTAATGCTATCTAGAAACAGTCCAGCAAGTTCTGCTGGGGTTTTTTTTTATTACCTTTGGAAATTATGAACCGATCAAGTCGGAGTAGTCAAAATTTTCATGCGTGATGCCTTCAACAACAATTGAGATTGCCGCCCTTTCGAGCTTCGTCCAACTCTGATTCGACTTTCTATGTCGTATTCTAATGCTATACACAAGGTGCATAATTTGTCAGGATTCTATTTTATATTCGAGAATTATGAACCGGTAAAGTCGCAATGGACAAATTTTCGCCCATGGTGTTTTTCAACAAACACTGAGAAATGATTGTTCACAACAGTTCAAGACTTCTGGCTTTTCGTATATGATGATTCACTGATGAAGTAGATAGATAGATAATTATTTATTGTACAAAGTATATACAAAGAAAAAACGCAGATCATACACATGTTAAGGAAGTATTGTATAAATTTTCGATAGTACTCAGGCAGATACCTATACGTCGTATCCAATTTGATTCTACAGTTGTTGGTGTGCGATAAATTTGCTAGTGAGAGGAGACTCTGAATTCTGCAAGAAATAGTCTATGCCAATCGTACTAAACTGATTTATGAAGGTGCATCCTTGCTGTTTCGATCAAACTCATTAACCAAATCATATATAGCTCCATCATCAAGATACGTATACCTTCAATCGCAATAAATTGCCGTGCGTATATACAATCAAGCCCCTGAACCGATTGGAATAACCGGCCGCGCGCAGCAATAAATCTTTGAGGCAAACGTCAGGAAATACGCAGACTCATTTGCATTGATCAAAATAAACAGTAGCGGTAGCCACTCGCCAGCTAATCTGCTGTAGAAAAAAAAGAGGAGTATGTATGTACGTATGTACGTTGCGTTAGAAGGCAATCCAATTTTATTACGTAATTCGGTAATATCGATCGATATATCAGTTGACCGATAGAAAAATGAAAGAAAAAAAAAAGTAACAGGAGCGACAGCAGCGCGAGTTATTCAAGCCAGACGCGGGCGCGTGCGGATAAAACAGGTTTTACGAGCGTAACTTCTGGCTTATTGCACCGTGAAAACCGAGACAGACGACGACTACGACGACGACGACGACGACGACGGCGTCGACCAAAGTGTGTCTATATACTATCAAGTGCCATAAGTTTAGCGTTCTATATGACCGTTAGATGGGCGGCGAGTATACTCGCTGGTGGTTGCGCTATTACTGCCTGATTCGTAATTAACGATAACCGATAGCTTATATTGGTACAACATTATTTCGCAGCGCACTCTCGGGCTACCTCAAGTGTATAACGTTACATGTTGCTATAAATTATTGTGAACGAGTTTATGTGTATGTGTCTGCATGACGGGACACACCGGGTGTGAGTTTCCGATTAATTTTCATTGATCGTTATAACTGTTAATTGAACAAAAATCGATTACACGTCGTAAGTCTAATGGCAGCCATTTGATTTCAACGCAGGCTACCATTAGACATCCGTGTAATTTTGTTGTGCAGGAAAAAGTAAACACGCACGAATGCGAACTATCGTACCGTTATATATGTATACATCGACAAATTTTTCAATTTTCCTTTCGGTAACTGATATACCTACATATCAACTCGTTCCAATAAACTCGATTTTATTCTCCGATTAAATATCGACGGGTTACTCCGATTGGAAAGTTCAACATTTTGATGAATTTTCCAAACGAACAACTTATACGTATGATTCTTGGAGCAGCAAAACAGGTCCAGAAGCGTGATTCTAATCCTCGGCACGAAATTCAATCCAAAATACCCGCATGGTCGCGTTCGTGCAAAGCCGAATGAAAAAGAAACGATCGAACGTATATGTAGCAGGCCGCAAAAACGGTACAGCTTCCTGTCATCGCTGGCTCCCCCTTAAAATTCCGTGGATCTCCCACACCTCTCGCGAGGTATATGTGTAGGCAACAGGGGGCGCAAGAAAAACGAGAAACAGTGCACCGCGAGTGTGTGGAACAATCGGGCGCGAGAGAGAGAGAGAGAGAGAGAGAGAGAGAGGAATATTTAATTGAGCACAGTACAGGGGAGAGCGAGAGGAGAGAGAGAGAGCGAGATAGGATCTTGGCGTGACCGCCGCGTGGCGCGCGATGTAGGCGTAACCGCATCCCGAAAGGATTTGAATGGTTGGAAGCAGCGCCGAGTATATACCCTCGAGTTTCTTGACGCTCACGCACACGTACGTGCACACACACACATACATTCAAGTCGCCCGGAAAGAGCGAGTAGAGTAGAGGGAGCAAGAGCAGGAGGAGGAGGAGGAGGAGATGAGCGCCTCGCCGAGGGTATTATACTTGCATGAGCCGATCCTCTCTCCCCCTCGCCTCGCTCGACGCAACGGTCATTAAAGCCTTCTTCTTTCTTTGTGCGACTGCGTGCCTGCGGAATCTGGAAAATACCAATACGTCTCTCTGCATATCAGCGCTTTTTTTTTTTCTTCCTCTCTTTCCCTCTTCTTCTTTCTTTCGTCGACGAAAGTGCTGACGATTGGCCCGCAGACAAGACCTATATTGACTGTCGGGAAAGAGATTTTGATTCGCATCGAATTGAGAAAGTCAACAATAATCCGCGTATAGCCAAATGTCTCTCTATTCATTTGGTTGTCCTGGGCTATAATGCCGAGGGATTGTTAGTATGCATAGCCGGAGCTGGGAGATCGTAATCGCTGTAAATTACCCTCGCATTAACACGCGCGCCTTTTTACTCGCCTTCGCTTCGTATATACGACGGGCGCTCGCTCTCTCGTAATGATGAGAAAGTCCGGTATTCGGAGGCATTGTATGCATGACGATGCCTTCTTTTTCATTCTTCTGCAACTCTCTTTCTTTCTCTTTCTCTCTCCCGTGTGTATATAGTTTTCTCACATTGCTGGAATCTCTCGCAACGCACACTGCACTCACTGCACGATGCATGCGCAGGTTGACCGTGCAGTGCAGTCTTGCTGATATATATACCGCCGCAAGCTTACTCTCGAACAATTGTTGCCGAGTGTTGAATTTTAATTGATTCTACTAAGCCTAATTATCCGCCTCACTTTCTTATATACATTTTAATTAATTTTATGAAATTCGATGGCAATTAAGGATAAAAACGTGCTGCGTGCGATTGGGGCAGTGTTTTTCATATATCGGATTAAAACTCGATGACGCTCGTATACTTTTTAGTCGTTTGTTTCTACAGCAAGCGCCGAAAAAGCTCTGGATTCGAATGTATATAATCTTTTCAATGAAGGAATTCAATTTTGCGCGTTTTTTTAAAGCTCTGATAAATTATGTCTATGTATTTTTAATCATCAATACTTTTGCGCTCGTCACAACATATAAAAAATTTATAGTCAGTTATAAGACATTATGTTTCAATTTATTATTTTCTCTCTGTTTGTTCCTATATTTTCAACTTGTTACAGTAACATCGTTTCAATACTTGAATGAAAACATACTTATAGATAAAATTGCACCCTATTGAGTATAACTTTGGAAAAAATATATCTCGTAAGCACGTATACACACGCCTCTATCCACCCTCTCGCAAGTTGCCCTTTATTTACGTCGGATCACATTGGATCTCCTCGCTCCTCTCTTGGAATCAACAGGTGAGAGAGAGAGAGAGAGAGAGAGAGAGAGAGAGTGAGAGAGCGAGAGAGAAAACGAGCAAGACGTCAAGGCAAGATATCCGGCGCCTAAAACAATCGACTCGACCGCCCCCGCGGCTTACACTTAATTAAGAGCTGCTGCCGCCGCCGCCGCCGCCGCAGCGGAAGCGTATTACTGGAAGCGCGCGAGGGAACGCTATAATATAGCATTCGTGCACGCATGCACATACAGCAAAGAGAATTCCGAAAACTATCTCTCTTTCTCTCTCTCCTTCGCTTTATAACTCGTGCAGCAGCAGCAGCAGCAGCAGCAAGCAGCGGCCGATCGAGCGCCCAGATAAATCTCGACTCGCGCGCGCGTTCCCTTTCGGCTTCCTTTTATGCCGCGCCAAACATCCTTCTCTCACTGTGTGTGCGCATGTGTGCGTGCGCGTTTATATACTTGTTGATTTATTGGGATGTCCACCCGCCCGACCAGAGAGAGAGAGAGAGAGAGAGAGAGAGAGAGAGCGAGAGAGAGAGAGAGCGAGCGAGCTTCACTTGCGCGCCCGCGGTTTTGTCCTGCGGCTAAGCGCCTGCCTCTCCCTTTTATATCCTATACTCGCATTGTTTTTTTTCTCTCTCTCTCTCTCCACCCCGCCACGCAGTTTATTACCTTTGTGAGTTGTGTTTATTAATTAAAACGCTTCTGTGGATGAAGTGGTCGTAATGAAACTTTCAGCGGAGAGACTTATCGCCATTGGTTTCTTTTTGCGTCGAAAGAAAAAAGTCAATCGGTTCTTCAATGACGGCCGCGCGGATGTATTGATTATCCCTGAAGACAGTTAATTGAAGCTATTTTCCTCCGCTTTGTTAAACCGGTAATTATTCAATGTATTTATATTCTATAATGGATCGCTTACAGTCATTAATATTGAAAAATGACAAATGTCTGTGACACCGTCGCGAAGGCAAATAATAATGTAACGATCGCATTATCGAACGAAGAAGAAGGTTCCGTCGTCGAATCCTCATGACAAAAGCTTCACGCTCGAGCGATCATTCGAGGTCACTGATTCACAATACGCGCGCATATTTCAAAAGCCGCCTACCTCGCGCGCAAAAAGCCGATCGCTCGCTCGCTCGCTCGCTCGCGCAAGAGAGACGGAATATTAAATGGGAGCTCTGGCGCGTCTTCCACGTGCGCAAGCCACGTGGAGAGATACACTTCGCTTTTGAAATTCAAATCAGCAGCGCGACTATACGGCAACGATAGCTATATCGACTTTTTTGTCTCCTTCCTTCATTGACCTCCCATAGGTCGTATTTACATTGATGGTAAATGAGATCGGGAGCCCGATGTCTGCGCGCGACTTCTGCTTGTGTGTACTTCAGTCTTTGTTGGATATATAGATGGGTAAATTCCACTTGGTCTATGAATGCCGAACCTGCTAAGGGAGTTATTGACCTCTAGTTTTTTTTTTCTATGCCTCTGCAGATATTTTCATGCGAATCTGTGAGCCAACATTTACGTCATCAATTTTTAAACGAATGTTCTGCAAGTGTATTACAAACTTCATTGTATACGAAAAGTATAGAAAAAATCAGTCAGGTTTGCCTGCTTTTATCTCAAATTTACCAAATATGGACCGAAGTAGGACATTCAGACTTTAGAAATATACAATTAGCCTTTCTATTTATTTTATTTATCGTTCACGGAGCTTCACAAGCAGCCAGTAAATTTCCTCCATATATCTAAATAAAGATCACATTTCCCTTATTATTAATCAAAACAGAAAACAAAGCAAAGTAAATCCCGCCGAATATTTGTATTTTGAGAACGGTATATTTTATTCAAATAAAGCGGTACTTCGATTGTACGTAGCCACAGAGCTGCGCAGAAAGTAAGCAGTCATCGTATCATTATTCACGGACGCTGTAAGCGGAGTCTCAGCGCGCCGCCGCGGTCGCGCAGAAAATAGGAAGTGTATATTCCCCATTCATACATTCGTGACTACATCGCGCCGCTTCGTGAATATATAGGTATATATCCGCGTTTTTTACCCTCAGGTTCTTGCTGCTGCTGCTGGCACACGATTCCATATAGTCGCACGTCTTCCGCTCTCATTGAACGAGAAACGCTTTCAAGGAGAGTGCAGGAGAGGAGAGGAGGACATATCTCATTCTCCGGATCTTCGCGCGCGCCCGCGCGAGAGCGAGCGCTCTTTTAATCCCGATCCACGGCTCGTCTTTCTCTCTCATTAGTCACGCCGTTCTCCGATTTCCTCGCGCCCGCGCGTCTATATCCTCCGCTCTCCTAGCTCGGTCACGAACTCACCCAACGTAGTAACATCTTCCCCCGCGTATCAAGAGATAACCGTTTCATTTTTTTCGCCGATGTGTAAGTATAAAAAGCTTGATCGATGTCGACTTCCGCACTAGTTTCCCCTGTGAAAAACACACTCGAGGATATTACTTGAAATATCCAGATTTGTGCGACAGCGGTGTAGCTTTGAAAGCTTCTCGATTTCCCTCCTCCGCTGCTAATACGAAAGAGGCCCTCCTCGCTCGATGAGTTTGTCCTTGTCCGCGCGCGCCTAACGAACTCGAAGCGAGGGAGACCAGCCCACGCACGCGCTAACCGCGTATAACCCCATCACGTGATCCTTCTTATTCGCCTGCACGCGCACTATACACGTGGAGTATATAGTCGAGCGAATTATATACGCGTGGAGGGGATTTTTTTAGATGCGTATATGACTGTGTGCCTGCGTAAATTTACTCGTGCCTGTGGGCTAAGCGGGCGTATGCTTTGCCAAGAGCTTTCAATTCGTAAAGTGGCCCTCGTCGACAAGAATATATGCTCGAGAAGTTTTTGACAATTTTTGTTTGTTTCGTTTTCACTGAGAAACTCGCTGGTAGCTATAATTAAAAGATGAATATGTATTTTTTTATGTAAAAAGAAAGCTTCAATTAATGATATCAATGGTGACGTAATTTTTTGATCGAAGCTGGTTACAATGCACACGAGTTATTTATGCTTGAATATATTTCTCTTCTAGTATCAGTACAGGATATAGCGCAATAAAATGTTTGCAACGGTGACTCTATTTATGTTCGTTTGTATGAGAGAGATGAGCGCAGAGATAAAGACAGTATTCAATATGGAAAAAACTTTTGAAGAAACCGTCCCGGTGGATGCTTTCACGCGGGGAATATATTTCAGCCATATTGTTTGTGATGCATCGATGAAAGGTTGGTTTCCTGCAATCAACTGCAGAATTTTTCATCAAGTCATGGACGGGAACAGTCAACCACTTTCTTGTCACATTCATTTGCAAGATTATATTACCATGGCATCTCATACAATACATCCTTTTACCTTCGACAAAGCCATTGTCGTTGAGAATTTAGGATCTCCCACCAAATATACAATTTTCAATTTCCTTGACTGTAAAACAACAGAAGTTGATGTCAAAAATGAGGGCGAGCTTGGACTCTTATACGTGTGGGCAGTAATGATTAACAATGACGAAACCTTTAGCATCCTGTTTAGTAACACAAAACTCTGCGGGAAAAAAGCTTGTAAAATAAGTTTTGACGCACGTGGTAATCACGTGGTAATACTTTTTTAATTCATATATGAATTCAGTATATGTATACAGCTATTGATAATAATTTGAAGCCGAATACAGTTATGGCATAAAAGTATTTTTGCATATTGGAAAAACTCGCTGATATCCGCTTAGGTCTTCTCGCTAACGATCATGTTGTCTACTAAAGTATTTGGACTTTTTGCCTTGACCTCAGCATTGGTTTACGCGGAAATCACCACTGTAATACGCAGATGTGAGTCATTTCCTAAAGCTGAAGTTACCAGTGATTTCCATGATGGACTGGTTACTTACGTGACGTGTTCCTCATTGCTTGACACTAAATCGTCGACAAAGTGCAAAATTACACACTCTACATTATATGGAGAAAATGAATTAGCGTCTTGTGACGTAAAACTGGAAGGCAAAGAGGACGGAAAAATTAATGTACACCCTCTAAATGCAGATAATGCCATCATCACTTGGTACAGCCAGCAAGACAGTGGTCCGGAATATTATATTCGTTATACAATTGTTAATTTTAATAACTGTAGCACGAGTTATGCTCGAATTGGCTTTGATAGCATTGACACAGTTGCTGCAAATATAAATAAATATGGAAATGCGCTACTCATCAACAATAATGATACCTTCGACGTATTTTTTGAGAGTTCGATACTCTGCGGTAACAAGGTTTGCAGGGTCAGACATAATACAGAAGGCAAATTAATCAGAGAACCCACACCTTCATTTGTAGCGATTGACAATTTGTCGGAGTACGCTCAAGCAGAACCGAAGTCAATAAATGAAAGTTTCGTAATCACTGAACTTGAGAAGACGGCTCGAGAGACGGCTAGAATTCTTTTGGTCACTCCGAACGGTAATTTATTTTACAATATAATTATATACCTACTCAAAAAGTTTTTTGCTTTGTAGCTTTTATCTATATGTAGAAATAAAGTAAAAAAACGAAAGTGTTAAAAAAAAATTTTCAATAGAAATTTTATGATTGTTAATTAATAAAAATGTATATAATAAACGCAATATTGAGATCGTTCAGAATTGAAAAGAAAAAATAATAGTTATCATGTTTTTTATTCGAATTGTTTCATATTTTTTGTAGATCAACAAATCTTAAAAGAAATGGAAAAGACTCAACTCACGCGATGCAGTGTATCAACTAGACACGAAGTCATCCGAGTCTGTACTGTAACCAAGCCAAGCTCAAAAATGAGCTGTGAAGTCTATGACATTACCGGCAACTTGACCTCTCAAGTTAATGTAGACATAGGCCATGGAATCACACACCTAACCGTATAAAACTTAGTAAATGGAGAATTCATAGCTAAAACCCAGGCTAAATACGATCCTGGCAAAATTTTCTTTACAAAAGTTGAAACGGATGGCCGACGTCTTGGAGTCATTGTATTGCCGAAGTTAGAGTGTACTCAGAATGACGAGTCATTTTACGCAGATTTTGAAGATTATGGTCGTTATTGTGTTACTAAACTTTGTTATGCCGTTAGACATGTTGAATTACTTAGAAGATGTTTTAACATTGAAGATTTCTGAAAAGATTTACGATATTTTCTTTTCTTAAACAGGAAAAATACCTTTACCTCTATGCTGTAATATGTCTTTAAAAACTGTGTTTTCAACGCCTCTTATGAATACGTAATAAACTATCATTATATTAACGCATGCTATACGGGATAGTTTTATTATCACTCCTTACAATTAATAACAATTTTAGTTTCTGACATAAACAAAAATATATTATTTTTCAATTTGACGTTGATGTGGCAGAATATTTAAACCACATGCTAAGTCGATTATAATTCATCGATTTTATCAAAACAAATGAAAGATAAGCTATAACGATTCAATCGTCCTTGGAAACTTGTTTATTTGAATTATTTCGTTTATTGTATAAAATTAATATGCGATTTAACTAGATAGTTAAATAATAGTTTAATAGATATTACAATGCTATTTTGAAATATCTCCAGACAGATTACTCTCGCTATGATAACCTTCATCGAATGATCCATCGCATTTTTCGTGCTGGTGACCTCATTAAATTATGCGATAAAATACAATCTTCACTTTTTCATGTTTATAACTCTTATATACTATGTTCTATAGTAACTTGAAATAAAAAAAAAAAAAATAATTTTCTATGCTACATCATCAGCATAAAGTATTAAAGAAAATTTCCACATAGCAACAGTTATTACCTTATGACGAGCGATGGAATCTAATATAGCGTTTTGCTGCATTTATGTAATATGTATTAGCTGTTGAAAAATATATCTCTGATAGTATTAAAGCTGTGTATCCAAGTAAATTGCGTCAGTCAAAGTTATCGGATCTTGCAGTTTCAGTCGACGTTTTCTTCTACTGGTAAATTCTTTCGATATTACATTTCTAATTTTTGTCATTTATTAAATATATAAATCATGAAATCAACCGTCACATCTTTATTTACGTAAAAAATACATCAAACGAATTATGTAAGTAACTTGCATCCATTAAAAGTATCATGTACAACGTTTAAAATAAGACAAACATGTATAAAAACCATTCAATTAACTACTTACTAAATCCATTGATATTTACCATATACAACAAGTTTACTGAACATAAATAGCTTTGAATGTCTAGTTCTAATTTGAACCAGCAACTTGTTATTCATAATTTGAGATAAACTTCGATATTCTTACTTAAATATTTATTATCGCTCTACAGCGCAGAAGGATGTTTGCTACAAAAACGTTGGCGCTATTTGCGCTTACCTTCGTGAGCCTCGTAGCTGCTGAAAGCAAAACAAGATATAACTTGAAAGAGAGCTTTGATAACACTATCGTTACCGGTGACTTGCATAATTCACTTATGAGTTATATCGCATGTGACCGCTACCTGGGGAAATCGGAAACTGGATGGATTGCAAAGAAGTGCAACGTCACGCATGGAACGGTGGACGAGAAGGGATATAAAAAATCGTGCAACTTAGAATTCGCCGAGACTATGGCGACAACCAGTTTCGCTATCCACGCCCTTTCCACAGATAAATCTGTTGTTGTGTGGGTCGATGAAGATACTACCAAGCCACACTATTTACTCAAATTTACGGTCGTTCATTTTCCCAGTTGCAATACGTCAGAGGCCAAGATTGATTTTGAAAATCACAAATCTCTATTCAATAGCATGATACGATACGAGAACGCTTTTATTCCTGGTAAAGATGGTAAATTCGATGTTTTCTTTGAAAATTCAAAATACTGCTCCGACAAAGTCTGCAGACTTACGATCAATGCGCAGGCTGAGATTATCAAGGGGCCTATAGCGTCGTATGAACCTATCAAGAGATTATATGATGCGAGCACAGAATTGAATCTGGTGGACAATACTTACGTCGTTTATGAGTCACGTCGTGACGACACCGGTAGAATTTCTTTGGTCAAACCCGATGGTAACTTTCATCGTTAAGTGGTACAAAATATCTATTTATTTAGTACTTTATTCACTAAGAGACATTTCAAACTTTTAGGTCGAACAATTCTTCAAGAGGCTGGAACTGAAGGAAGTGACAATAATGACGTATCGAATCTTGATGGCAAAATTCGCGTGTGCAAGACATTTAGTAATACAACTATTGCTTGTGAACTGTTCAATACCAAAGGTGAATCGGTATCTAAACAAGACATAGAAATAGGATATAAATTTAACAGTTTTACATTGTTCAATTTGCCAAATGGCGAATTCGTTTTGGAGACTGAAACCAGAAAACATGCTCATGCGACGAAAGTTGGAGCAGACGGTAAACGCATTGGCGCTGTTAAACTATCTGGTTACATTTGCAAGGGAGGAGCAGCTACTACTGTAAAAGATGTTTACACCGAAAACAATCAACTTTGCATGGCTAGAATGTGCTACAGTGATATACGCGTTGATGTCGTTCAAAAGTGCTATGACAATGCAGATTTTAAATAACTAATTATTAAATAACTGACTGGTTGTATTTTTATTTTTTGATGATTTGTTTTACTTACAGGACTTGTATAATTCACTAAAAAATAAACAATTATTTACAGTGAATGCCATTTCTGCAAGTTCTTCACACTCTTATAAATCAGTTAACTTTTTATTTATTTAAAGCTAATACAATTAGTGATTAATTTAAAAAAAATTTAACCAAGCTCAATGTAAGAATAAGTTTATGGTATCTTAACATCGATACAGATTAAGCAGTTACACTTGAAAGCTCTCTTTACTTTATACGTAATCACTTTTCGTTCAAATGATACGATGAAGCATAAAACTCTGCACATCTTTTAATTACGATGATTTACATAGTTTCTAGTTGTAAAAATATTATCATATAAATGATAACCTTACATTTTTAGTTTTCGATAAGAAGCATATGTCATCGAAAAGGAAAGCTACTGACATCATTTCCAGAAAAAAATTGTTATCTTGCACGATAAAAAATTAGTTTTTCTAAGGTCTTATTGACTTGATTTGGTACTGGTATATCAAATGAACGGATTATTGAGATTTTATAAGCTTTAAGACAATATAAAGAACATTAGTTCAATTTCTCACGTTCTTTAAGATAGTAATAGAAGTTCGGGATTTGGCGATTAATTTTACTTGGTAATTATTTGTTATTTGTTTCTGTTTTGAAAATATTACTTTATACAAAGTACTTTAAATGGTATTCAGAGAATTGTCTCATTCAAGTAATCACTGATGTAATAAATAACTCTATTTCTTACTCTTTTAGATACAATTACAGTAGTACAGAATGATTTGCCCTATAAAACTATTAGTACTGTTTGCACTTTTTTGTCTCAATGTGAAGCTAGCTGAAAACAAAACAGTGTTCACCAAACACCGAGAATTTCCTAGTGCTACGATATCAGGAAGCCAGCTGAATTCTCTAGCAAGTTACGCAATATGCCATGATGTTAAAAAATCTTCGGATGGAAAGTATTCCAGAAAATGTAGTATCACACATGGAAACATGGCCGAAAAGAGTGAGTTGTCGACTTGTGATATCACATTCCAAGGTAAATTTACTGACGATTACACGATACACACTCTTTCTGCGGATAAGATGCTGGTGGTTTGGTGTGACGACGACGAAAATACCGAAAATTTACTTCATTACACTTTCGTTCAATTCCCCGACTGCAAGACTGCCGAAGCTACAGTTGCTTTTGACGACCATGAAACTCTCTCGAACGCTGTTAATCATTATGGAGAGGCAATTTCATTCAATGAAGATGGAACATATGACGTTTACTTTGAAAATCCAAAGTTTTGTCACAAGAAAGTTTGTAGGTTGACTATTGATTCACAAGGGAAGACAATCGAAGGGCCAATAGCATCCTACGTTCCCAGCGATAATCCGGTAGTGATCGTGGAAGCCAGACCAGTGAACAACAGCGTTGGAATCGCTGAATTGGGAATAAACACTCAAAATACCAGGATTTCTCTCATCACACCTGACGGTAACACAAAACTATAATTATTATGTTTATTGAAATCACGTTTCGTTTACTAAGGTAAGTGTACCTAATACCGCCATGTACCTAATACCGCCAACTACGTGTATTTCGAATTTGAGCGCGCTACAGCCCCGCCGCGCTGTGGGGTTATGTTGGTACTGTGAATTGATGAAG
>JAWWMK010021719.1:0-17538 GCA_035047105.1 Galeopsomyia nigrocyanea | reverse complement strand
ACACACACACACACACACACACACACACACACACACACACACACACACACACACACACACACACACACACACACTCAGTTCGAAAAGCTAATTCTCGCGGGGCAAGTCTATAATTTTCACTTTTTTTTCGTTAATTATCGTTGCGACTGTTGTAATTGGCACTACGACTGTTGCTTTCGCTGATGTATTTATTTTTGTAAAAGAAGCATTACCGAGCTGTGCGCATAATTACGCTTGTAATTAAGGCTGTTTCTCGTTGGCGCATGAAGTATTACGAACCATTTTGGAAAAAATGCATTTTCCTTCGCGCTACCCTTGAGCTTTTTTCTTACAAAGAATTATTTTTGTGCAAGATGAAGAGTTCGGAGAGTAATGCAAATTGCAAAATTGACGTATTCAATGTTTGTAACGTGTATAATTTAATTTGCATTTGGAATTTATTTTCATAAAGATAATTCGAATAAATGAGATAGACGCGTTAAAAAGTTTTACGAGAACAATGTGCGAGCGATAAGAAAAAAAATAAAACTGGAAAAATCGATGTTCACATTGGAATAAAGCTATTGTTCGATCGGCAGTTAAATCTTTTATTTGAATATCGAATGTATGTACGTGCGTATATGTCCAATGAGTATGGATGGCGATAAAAATTCACGTTTTCAATTTTCCCTTGGTTTTCTGATATTTCAAATCAACAAATTGGTGTAATACGCCGAATTTTTGATAAAACACGGACTCAATGAACTTATTGAAGCTGTAGCCATATTATTGAAGATGAAGTATTAATAAAAAGCCGGAGCAGCCTCGGTAATCTTTTCGAAAAGTGCAGATTTAAAAAAAAAAAAAAACAAGCAGATGATGAGTTTGTCGATTCGGTAGACTGCATAGTGCATGAAGGCAAGGAAGGATAAAAGGGCGACAGTATTAGCGCGTGATACCTGGCAGAGCTTAGAAAATGCTGTCACGTGGTTGCCGACTGCACCGCGAGGTCGAAAGCTGGATCGGGACGGAAGATAAACGGCGCAGCTTAGGCATGGTTTGCTGGTTGGCCAGCTGGTCGCAGCTTTTCAATCACACTGCATCGATCGTTAAGCTTCAACGACGAAAAGGAACAAAGTGATTAAGTGAAGAACGCGGCTGGACGAGTAGCGGAGGATGCGAAAAAGGCGCGATGCAAGCAGCAGCGATGCGAGCGGCGCGGCGGAACTGACTGCCGGTCGACGCCCGACGCGCGCCGCAGTATAGTTTTGCCACCACCACCACCACCAGCCCGTCGTTGCTCACGCGCCGCGGCGGCGGCGGACGGGGCGCCGAGCGCGCAACCCTTGCGCAACGCCTTATCCTAATGCATTCCGATGATCCGCGAGCTAGCGAGCTTATATTGCTTGTTCGTCTTGCTGTTCTAGACCAAGGGAGAAAAACGAACAGCTTAGCCGAGATTGACTACATTTCTTACGAAACTCCAAAGGATAACAAGCCGGCTGCACTTGAGCCAAGATTACATATTCTTAGCGCCAATATGACGAAATTTAATCCAGAAAACAATACCTATTCTCCTATAGCGGCGAAAAAAAAATTTTCAATTCTGGTCCTCAGGAAATAGGTATTGTTTTCTGGATTTCGTCACATACTTAACTCTCGCGGCCGTGAGTAGCTGCTTCCAACGGACCTGGCGAATTTAGGTACTTTCATTGGATTTTCAGCTGCAAGGCCCAGCACGCGCATGCTGTGCTATTACTTGACTTCAGCCAGTTCAGCTCTCGGTTCAGCTGCTGCTGCTGCTAGCCGCGGACAGCTGGATTTCAATTGGGGAAAGGTTTATAATTTAGACGACGGATAGCTGCAAATATCAGCGGCAAATCAAGTATTATTAGACGAGTTTGATAAGGCAAATGTGCGTCGTTATGAAAGTTAGCGTTGTGTATGAAAAGCAGAAAAGAAAAAGAAAAACAAGCAGATGTAAAAGATACGCGGCTGCGTACATGGCCGTTTCGATCGCCTATAACTTAGGCTGCTTAGGCAGTGTCAATCCAGAATCTGCACATTTAACCGAGTCCCACATTCATATCCCATGTGTTGTTTTGATAAAAAAATCCTGCAGCAGCAGCAGCAGGCAGCAGCAGCGAATTAAAACACGCCTATTATTCAGGCGAGCGCGCCTGTCCCTGTGTGCGATCTGCGGTATGAACAAGTTCACTCGACTTCCAATAGATCACGCTGTTGTTATTCTTTGTTGTCGTTGCCCGTCGCTCTGCTCGTAAACTTTGAATTTACCTACACGCTGTTACACTGCCGACAGTGCCGACGGCTCTTCTCGTTTTCTCTCTCGCTCTCGTCTCATGCGATGCTTATATGTCGACTTGCACCTGAGCGCCCTGCCGCCTTTGACTTTCAAATGCGCCTATGAAAAATGCCTTTTTAGACTGCCGCTGCTGCTTTTTTCATTATTTTTTCTACACTTTACAGCTGTGCTCGCTGTACAGCTCTCCTTCTTTTTTTTATAAACAAAGTATTAGAACAATTTACTGGATTCTTTGCTCTTTTTTCCAGCTTCAGGTCCATCTCGAAATTTCTTTGGCAGCTTTTAGTATTATTCTGAGACAATAAAATTATAATATTATGTACAGGCATAGCTTGTGTCAGATACATTCCATTCCAATTGCTTCATACTGTTTCCTTATTTGTATTTGTATTTGACTTTTTTTTGATAAATAAGCGCGAATGTCATGGGAAAATCCAGTTTACTCATATTTCCAACTCAAGGATGCAATTAAGTGCTAGACTTATCATTTCCTTTGAATATTGTGGTCAAGCACAGCTGATAAGCAAAGCATCTATGCATCCCTAATCGCATGTGTTCGCTAATTGGCCATTCTGTCCAATTCCCAGCTCGGAATTCCAATTAAACTCCAAGTTCGAGACAATCTGACTTTTTTTTTTGCCAGAAACCTATCATCGTAATATAATTTGTCATTATTTCATCAACAAAAGATGCTTGTTAAGTTTGTCAGGTACATTTAATAATGACAACCTTATCGTTATCAACAAGTGGGTACTGATTTTATTTCAGTTGGCAATAAAATAAAATTAATTTGCCCTCTTCAAGGGAAATTCGAAGTCAATGAAGGTTTTTGTTTTCAAATGGAATTTTTATTGATTAAATTTGTGCTTTTTTACAGCTTGTATATAGATTTGCTCGAAGCCGCTGAAAGAAAAGCAAAAGTTACACGCGGCGACACGCGGAGTAGAAGCTTGCTCAAAGAGCTGGCACTACAAAAAAAGTTCTTAAATTAAGTAGGCTTGTTCTTAAAATAAGTATGCAGCAATTTTAAGAACTTGCTCTTTTTCAACTAAGGAGCTGTAAAAATGATCTGAAAATTAATAGGTTTTGTCACTTGGGTCAACAAGTGTTCGGTAAAAAAAGATTGAGCCTTATAATTATAATTAAGCAAGATAAAAACGAAAAATAAAAAAGTTCTTAAATTTGCTGCATACTTAAAATAAGAACTTTTTTTTGTAGTGTGAGCTCTAGATTGGGTAAGCGTGTGTTTTCACGAAATCTGCTGAATAGCCGCGTATGTACTGAAAAGTGGTACTTGGTGAATAGAAGCAGTCCTTCTTTGCCGCGCGAGTTTCTTCAACCTTATTTCTTTCATGGAAACAGTTTTTTCACAATAGCATTCGCGAAAAAAAAAGACGCAACACACATTGGTGATGAAGGTGAGAAAAAAATGCCCACACAGTTTTTACATTGTTAATTAAGTGCGCGTAGGTCGGCGAGCGTAAGCGGCGGGCGTGCACTGAACTTTTCATTCATTTCCCTCGGGACAAACTACGACGACAGCATCCATCGAATTTCCTTGCCTCCACTTCATCAGAGTAAACAACCTGCGTAATAATACACGTGCGCTGAAGAAAAAAAAG
The DNA here is from genome assembly GCA_035047105.1 of Galeopsomyia nigrocyanea. Classification (NCBI taxonomy): domain Eukaryota; kingdom Metazoa; phylum Arthropoda; class Insecta; order Hymenoptera; family Eulophidae; genus Galeopsomyia; species Galeopsomyia nigrocyanea. The sequence goes on along the minus strand of JAWWMK010021719.1, from coordinate 13,614 downwards.
TGGAAAATAGAATTTGAACGTCAGTCGGTGAGAAAGCGGCGGCCTCGCTATAGTACCCCCTCCTTAGTCGGCATCGTGTTATAGACGTCGGTGTTGGTGTTGGTGCACGCGTCACAACTGGCGAGAGAGAGAGCAGCCAGCCGTCTCGCTTTCTCACACAGCAGCACAGCAGCTGGCGGCTGGCGGCTTCGCACACTGAAATTCCAACGAGCGTCGCGCTACATACCTCAGTGTCAGGCTAACTCGCCAGTGGGACGGTTCTTCCTTGGCTCACTCTCTTTCATCAGCCATCTAACTGCGTACATTAACGCTAGGTACGTATACGTATAATATACGTCTTAAAACGACTTTTCGCAATATCAGCGTCCGAATATCATTGTCTATCAGGCGATTCGCCGATTTATAGGCTGCGCGGCCGTTTCTGTCGCGCGACTATTTTCGTGAACCTTAACCAAACAGCAACACGCGCACAGTGTTTTCTCTCTCTCTCTCTCTCTCTCTCTCGTATACAGTGGGTCGAGAGACTATCGTAGCGATTGAGGCGCCAATTTTCGTACGCGTATAAAGACACTGTGAATGAAAGGAGCAGAAGCCGGGCGACCTTGTCACAAACGCTCTGCGTCATCATTATTTTTAGTGGACTACATGGTTTTCTTTCTTTCGCTAGCTCGATCGATTTATTCTTCTTGATGCATCGTAAAGACGCTTGGCAATTGGTATACACGTGAGTGGTCAATTGACCAAATGGTTTGTCGCCAGGTAGTTTTCTCATTCAAGCGGATTCGAGTCTCCAATTGATATGGATCTTGAGAAACTGCAAGTATTTTTGTCGGCAGTTAGACTTATCGCGAGCGAGAGCGGAAGAGCCAAACTGATTACACGCGTAATTGGCGCGCAACTTAATATTTTTATCTCGCGCGCTTTCGCTGCGGAAATAAAAAGCCATATTTCAATGACGTTCTCCGTTGCATTTTTAATGTTTGAAATGACGCACGCCAAGATTTTTATCCAAATAATTATAGTGTTCGGCCGAGGATAGAAAATCCATGTTATTGTTTGATAATGATAATAGCGAATAACGATAACGGACGAATTGGCATCAACTGGTGTTTTCACTAACGAAGGAGTATCAAGAAATGTAACTAATAATTGGCGGTGAAACTGCTGGAACGGTCTTGAAAAATACGTAATTTGTCTTTAATGGCAGTAATGAAAAAAGCCGCTGCGGCAAGTATATAATAGCGAGGTTTTTTTTTCATATTCGATTACGACGTGATGATAATAGCCGCAACTACTTACATCGGCTAATAAATAACGAAGAGGCGGCGCGCTCTGTAGCTGCCGAAAGATCGGCCGAAGGCCAGCGAGCGCTATTGCTTTTTTTATTTCGCGAGCTGGCGAACTGCTGTTGATGGTAAAAGGACATTGAAGGAGGTTTCCGTGTCAATTCCGCCGTGCGAAGGCGGGCCCCGCTCTTGTCATTGTTGCACGCGCTCGTAATTGTTATTGCGAGAAAAAGAGAGGTAAAACACTCGACCTCTGCGAAGCTCGGCTGCGCGCACACGCATTATTGGAAATTAGCCGATGTTTTATTTATTGCCTCCACTCATCACGGCATCCTCTCATATCCTAGGCTAGCTCATGTGGAATAAAAATACAATTGCACCTACGAGACTTGTATTTTTGTCTCTCGTATTTTTCTTTTCCAAAGTCTGCGGCCAAGATTTATGCGCGTAATTATGCGGCCAATTAGCCCGCTTATGAGAGAGAGAGAGGCGAATATGTTTGAGATTTCCGCGCGCGCGCAATTCTGCACATATTTCTCGTCTAACTGAACTTTCTATGATTTGTTCTTACAGGACAGACCAAAAAACAATGAGAATGATGAACGTCGCCATCGTTTTGGCGATCGTATTCGCCGCAGCTAATGCAGTTCCTTATTCCAGTAAGTATAATATTTGCGATAATGAATTATTCGCCGTCGATGATTCGCTAACAATCAGATCTCTGTTTTTCCGTTTCGATTCAATCGGCCGATCATGACACGTAATTGTCGCTTGGAATTCTCAATGGAATTTTCGTCGAATAATGCATATCCTCTCGTAGCTCTGGCGTTCGCATGTTATTTCAGCTGAAAACCAAATTTTAACTTCTCAATGTAAATACGCACAAAACTAACTTTCCGCGCGGCGCGCGTCACCGTAGGGATGCAAAAGTTTCGATATCATTCCGCAAATTGACGATGATTTACTCGGGCTATTTCACGCTTTCATTACTTTGTATTTGATATATGCGCGTAATATATCGTATAATGAAAAAGCAGTGGTCGCTAGATGTGAATTGACGTTAACAACAAGACATGTTGTCGGAAAACTTGGTAAGGGCGCTTTGTGACGTTACTTGAGGCGAATAAAAAATCGATGCAACATGCTGCGCGTCAATTGTCAAAAGGCCTGACGCAATAATAAAATGTGGCGTCGACGATGTATCGGAAAATGTTTATTAAATAGCTGCGCTGGTACGGTAGTGCGAGCGACGATCGACCTTGCCACGTTTCCTTCAACTGCACGGAAATGCCATAATGTTTTGACAAGTATAGCATTGATAAGTAGCGTTGGATAGCGATATTAGAGAATGAGAGATGAAAAATAAGTAAAGAGGAAGATTTGGCGGTTGAGGCTGAAGCAGCAGCGGGGGCTCGATAATTGAAAATCAATTCGTGGATGAAAGCCCCCCATTACTGAAATAGATTATGATTAGCGGCGTGGAGTGGTTGCTGACGTTATTTTGCAGACGAATGGTGTGCAGTCGATTGCTTGGTAGTAGGCGACTCGACGCATCGGCTGATCGATTAACGGCTTTCTAATGAGAGACCGATCGAAGGTGAGCTGAGCCAAGCAATGGCGACGGTATCGGAGGTGACGCGCCGCCGGCGAAAAATCAATTGGCTGCATGCATAGCGACGTCAGAGCTTGCAAAGTAATTTTTATAGAGAAGCTGGGGCTTTGGTGCGCGCTTAATGCCTGAAATAGCTTTTGCTTGCTGCGCCGATGTACTTAGGTTAGAAGCGCTCGAGCGTCTAAATAACTGACGTGCCGTGGGAATCGCGTGCAATTTGCAAATGTCCCAGCCGCCCGCGGACAAAGCGGGCAATGCGGGCAAAGCGACACGCCAAAGAAGAGTTATTGAAATAACAAATAATAAGGAGAAATTGGTCGGTTGATTGCAGAGTTCGGGCGCAGTTGCCAAGACATCGGTTGCCGTTCGGACGAAAGGTGCATTATGGCCGAGGAGCCGTGCAGCTACGGGAATCAACGAGACCAGTGCGGTCGTTACCCCACCTGCCAACGTATCAACAGCGGAGGTACGTGAATAGACCCTTTTCGTCCCTCCAGTCCCCGTCCGCGCTCGTTCTCCCCCATGGGCTCAATTTGCGCGGCCCACTGAATCAATTCACTCAGCCAGCCGATCGATCCGATTTTATTTATCGCAGGTGAGAGTTGCACCACCAAGATTTGCTCCACTGGCCAGTACTGCAGAACCGAAAACGGACGGCCGACATGCGTCAATACCAATGCTGGATTAGGTGAGTCAAGCCATCGCTCGAACTTGTTATTAATTTGTTGTTGCTGCGTTGCGTTACTGTGCTTCTTTCTTCTTCCTCTTTTCACTCGCTGCTCGCGCGCCTGCTCGCGCGCTGCTCTGTTAATTACGTTTCATCTGCTAAAAGCCTCTCACAGTTGCAGAGCTCATATTCAACCCTTATGCAAGAATAATAAGAATGACAGGAGCACAGTAATCGTCGAGTTCGTTTAGTCCATCAGCGAAACTACTCGGCTGCAACGCCCTCCTCAACCACGTGTATAACTGTCTTCGATGCGCGCGTTGCGCGACGTCCATTCGCTGTGTACAGATACAATTAAATATGCACGCACAGTAGAGAAAGAGAAAAAAAGCAGGTTTTTGCCATATATAAAAAAAGAACAGAAAAGTGTGCGTGGAAGACGTAAGCACGGATAGACGTATATCTATAGGAGCAAAAGCGGCTTGATTGACGCGGTGCAGCGGCTAGTGAAGTTGTTATACACGTGCGTCATTGCATGCAGCAACCCGTGGTGTGATTTAAATGTATGTTGCCCTCAATGAAATATCGCTCCCGATAAAAGCAGCTTTTCCTCTTCCTACTTCAGCGTCTCTCTCTCTCTCTCTCTCTCTCTCTCTCTCTCTCTCTCTCTCTCTCTCTCTCTCTCTCTCTCGCTCACGCACATACTATTCTGCGTCTTGGTGTTTTATTGTCTTTTCTTTGCTTCACGCACTTGTATCTTTTTGTACTAATCTCACGCATTGCACGCATACACACACACACACACACACACCTGGTTTTTGTCTCGTACTAGCACCATTCACGCGTGCACGCACGCAATCGTGACAAATTGTTTGTGTTTCTTTGTTTTTACCTCGCACCGTTTGGCATTGGCCGCAGGCGCGGCGTGTGTAGAGGTTGTTGTTTGTCGACCCAATCATTAACGGATTAGCTCATGGTGATGGTAAATTAGTTGCACACATACGCACACTGAACTGAAGACCTTTGCTGCACATTTTGTGTCCGCACGCAGCTTTCCTTGTGAATTGCTGTTGTTATTTGTTCATAACATTGTTGTTTGGCTAACTACTTAGAGGAGAGGAAAGAAAAAAGAGCATTTAATGGCAGCCATAGAAAAAGAAATAGAAACACGAGTTCCTGTGTACTTTCAGCCTTCGACTCGGCTGGGATATCCTCGGTAAACGGTCAAAAGTTGCCAAGTGGTCAGCAGCAGCCAGCAGTGCCGCCTGACAACAGCTACGGCACGCGTTACGCCAACGGCAATCCTTACGCAAACGCAAATGCGCCACCCGCCGAAGAAGTGCTTGGCAACAGGTACAATAACCAGCCGGCAGCGGGCAGCGGCAGCAACTTTGGTTATCCAGCATATCCGCCATACCCGAGCACCGGCAACAACGGCAACAACGGCAACAACGGCCACAACGCTTACTCGCCGCCGTCGACCAGCAACAACAATCAGAATGCTGCTTACCCGTCGTACGCCAATAATCCCAAACTCAATCCAGGTTATGCTAACACCAATCCAGCTTGGGGCAATGTCTATCCCAACAACAGTTACAGATCGAGGAACGGCGCCGGTGCCAATGCTGCCGCCTCCTCCGCCTCGCTCATCCTGCTGCTACTCGCCATGAGCATCCTCGCGCCCCGTCTCAGGATAATCAAGCCCTGAACAGTCTTCTCCTCGCTCTCTCTATTGTCCTTTGTGATTATCCAGCGCAAGTCCTGTCGCACGCGGTACCTTTCATTCTCTTTTGCACTTTGCAAAGATGCTCATCCGCTGGCAATTATACGTGTAACGTCCAGCCTTCGCGCGTGCCTTCCCCCAATCTATGTAAGTCTACTCACTGCTCAAAGTGTGTACGCGTGCGTGTGCGTGTGCGTGTGCGTGTGCGTGACTGAACACGGATATACGTACGTATAACTTTTCTAATGTAGGTGATTCTAATGTAATGGACCAGCGGCAATATTTTTTAATGATCATATGCATTAAGGCATCGCCGCCGTTATACTTTAGCAGTGCAGGCAGTGCAGCTGCGTGCTGCGTGAGAGCTCTAAGATAAATTGTATTATAGTATGTAAATTTGGCACACCACGTGTTGTAACCACGTGAACACGTAAACTGTCTCAATTGATCCGCGAATGGACATAATATACATATCCACTATTGGTGCCTTGATTGTTCAAAGTATATTTTACAAACGCATCAATCTAACGATCTGAATTTTTAACGATATTAATCTTTAGAATATAATCTCGTACATGTGATATCGGATCGATGTTCGAATACTGAGAAGAGCAGAGAAAATCAGTATTCGTAATAATCCGATTCTGTTCACACAAGACTCTGCTCCACATCGAACGATCTATCGTTTCGCTATTTATCTTTTTCTCATGACACGCAACGTCTTATCTTTGCTATGATGCTATTTCCAGTATTACGTCTTCCGCGCGATTAGTCACATGTTATTCCTATAATTATTGGCAGACTTGGAGGCTTTGTGCTCGTCAGTTTTGGACAAGAAGCGTCATTAACGATGTTTAGTATGTGATTTTAATTGACGATGTTTTGAAAAATAAAGAAAATAAAAGAACTGGAATCCTGAAAAAATGGCAATTGTTTAGTTGAGCTCGAGCAGGCGAGATAATTGATTAAATTTTCGAATGATCTACTGTGCATGCCTGTTTTATTCTCCCAGCGCGGCAGAGCTTGTACAATCGCATAATCTAATGCTTATAATTGCACGATTGGTTAGCCTGCAAGTACGACTGTAGCAAGCAAATTCAAGCACTTATCATTGAAGCCCGATATCGAGTGAGCGCATTGCGTGTTACATATCCGTTATCGGCTCGACCTCCGCGTGAGCCGTAAGGTCATACAAGCGTTGACCTGCTTTCGTATGTAGATTCGCGCGAAGAGCTTGATAACATGAACGGCAAAATCGACAGATCCAGCATCTCGTCGGCAACCGGGCTACAGATTAGCAACAACAACGACGACGACGACCAGACGACCCGCGATGCCGACACCACCACCACGCAGCTCCTCGTACGACCACCGCTTCGGCGGCAACGGCATCGCTGGCTCTACCTGGGAGCGCAATTTCGGAGGCGGCAGTCGTGGTGGAACTGGCGGCGGTTCTGTTTGGGACCGAAACTTTGGCGGTGGCAGTCGTGCTGGGGGTAGCAGCAACGGCGGTTCTTCTGTGTGGGACCGAAACTTCGGCGGTGGAAGCCGCAACGGCGGCGGCGGCGGCGGCGGCTCGATTTGGGACAGGAATTTCGGTGCTGGCGGTAGCCGGGGCGGAAGCTCCTACACCACTAAAAGACCGAGCTACTATCCAGGGGGCAAGGACCAGTACAACACTCACACCTCCACTGACTCCAAGGGGAATAGAGTCTGGACCTTCTCCGGCTAAGACGAGCCTCTTGGTATTCGGCTTCTCGATGATCGCGCTCTGCCGCCGCCGCTGCTGCTGAAGCTTTCATGAGGAGCTTTCACGCTCAGCTTGTTTTCGCGATCAAACATTAATTACCTCGAGATTTTTTATTTGATGTATACTTGCGTTCGATTTAAATACCTTTTCTTGCCAATGCTTCATTCAATTCTCTAATTACATACACATGTGATACTTGCAACGAAAATTTACCATGTACATACATCTACTGCTACTTAACTTAATTTCTTGCTCAATGCCTTTTTATTATTATTTTCCTATCAACACTACAGCTCGTATCGACATTTGTGCCATAATAATTTCCAGTCACGGTTGAAAATACTTTTTCATGTACTTATAATTGATCAATAAATCTCAATACAACTAGCACTATAGCCTACACAGTTTGTCATCCATAGCCGCGTATGTCTTTATCAGCATCAGCAATCACATATCACGGCCAATTTTTAGCCTGCATTACGCAGTTCACCATAATATCTACATTTAGAATGGAGCTCATTTAATGGAGGTGAGTAAAAGTAAGTTACTGCATGCAGTCAGCGCGCGCCTGTAGCTTTGATAGACTATCGACAGTAACTTTTCTGCTTATCGATTTTCATCAAGTCTTTAACATGGAATTAGTGGTTGAAAGGATTAGGGGGCGTGGTTGATATTACATGAACAATTGAAAGTTACTTCTAATGTTACTTTCGTAAGTATCTTGTTTGGCTGAGCACTGCAAGTTAATTATCCATTGTAAAAATGTATGAAAACTGTTTACAGCGGAAGACCGGCCAATGAGCAATCGCCAGGAGGAGACTCAACAAAGTAGCGATCCAAAACCTTCTGCCCCCTTACCGGACAACAATGGCTACGTGGAGTCGAAGCCAGCTCGAGCAGGGGCAGCTTATCCCAACTATCCATCATCGTCCAGCAACTCTGGCTACCCCAGCTATCCAAACTCGCAGAAAGCTCCCCCTCAGTCCAATCAAGATCGCTACGGATATCCGGTGCAATCTCAAGCAGTCGGCTCCTATCCCGGTTACCCGTCGTCGGCTAGCTCGGGTTACCCAGCTGCCCCCAGTAATAATAATAATCACGGCTACCCCAGCTATCCATCGCAAGATTCCTCGAGAAGAACAAGCGCGAGCATGCATAATGCAGGATATCCGTCTCAAAGTGGTTACCCTGCTCAGGGTGCTTATCAAAATCCCTACAACAATCCTTACGGCGGCGCTGGCGCTTACCGACCGCAGCAGCAGCAGCAGCAGCAACCAGGACCTTACCAACCTGCTAATTACTATCCCAATCAAGGCTACGATCCCTACGGACCTCCGACAACTAAGAAACCCAGCTTCACTGACAGGATCGCCAATTACGCCAAAAATGTTGCCAAGCAGGTACTCACTCAAGCGATCATCGACAAAGTTTCCGGAAGATCCTAGCTACTTGCTCCTCAACGCCCTTTGTCGTCTGCGCCACCAATGATCCAACTATTCCGCTCAATTATATATCCTGCTTTCAATGATTTCAATAAATAAATGATCATTCTGTCAAATGCCACTATTTCATTCCAATCTCGCATTTATTAGTCAAAACAAGTCATTTTTACTTTATATATGTTCACTTTCCGATGTATCAATTTATCAAACATCAAGCCAAACTGGCAACTATTCAAACAAACAACTGTAACGCGCTTTCATTGGTTTTCATGTGACCGGTTGTTTGAACTTATAAAGAGAGAGAAAGGTTAGATAAAGGTTAGATAAAAGGTTTTTATTAGTTATTACTGTACAGTGTGTTGTACATAGTGCTTGAGTTCCCTTTTGACAGGGTGTATCTAACAGATTGGACCTACAGCTTAAGGTGGGATCCGAACCACCAGGATATTTTATTTAACGTGGAAAAATCCTATTACCACTAGAGCTGGGCGTTATTAACGAGGTGCCCGTTTTTCCACGGCAGAGTAAGTGAAAAACCGCCGGAGGTGAGAATCGAACCCAGGCCACCTGAGTGCGAGCCGCGCACGCTACCGACTGAGCCACTGAGCTCTACGTACATGTAGGTATTTTGAATACTTGTCCGCAGTCGGTCATTTGATCTCACCAAGTACTGGCCATCGGACGATAAATTGCTACGAGAATCTTGCAGAACGCTCGGTCGATGTCAGCACGCGTCGCGAGATGTTGGCGACGGTTGCGGCGCGGCGCGGCGACTTCAGAGCGCACGAGGAGCGAAATTCAACTTGGCAGTCGTGGCGCACCCGTCCGAGCGGAGGGCGCGTGTTCCCTCACCGCGGACTCGCCCTTTCCGCTTGACTTTGGCATTCGCGGCGCGTGTGAATCAGTGACTTTTACACGTAAACCTTATAATGTTGCCATTGGAATTGTTGGTGCGCCGCCGCCGCCGCTGCTGCCGCGAAGCTTCTTTCTTTGGCACGAGGAGGAGCTTAAGTTTCGTCAGGAAGAAGACATGTCGACGGCATTAAACGACCAACCTTCGGCCTGTTCTTCGTTGGACAACGAGCTTTTAGCCGAGGATTTGAACGGCCACACATAGTCATTGACAGCTCGCCACGATGTCGCCGTTTATAGCTCAAACTCCCGCGGTGCAGTTGGCCATTTATTCTTTTCCTTGTTTTTTCATCGAGCAATGCCCCGTCCAACGAATACCGGCTATTGCCTACCTCGCTTCGTTCTTAAGGGTAGTCTTCCTCGATCGCCCGCTCTCAGCAAACTCCATAATCACTATTTGCAATTTTACCAGCCCTATTTTTCCGTGCTCTCGCACGTATTAACATATTTTCATATAGTTTTTTGATTAAAACTATTTCTGGAATATTTTCAAACCGTTATCAAAAGAACGCATTAGCTTATTGAAAAGAAATTGTACACCAACAAGTCTCGATCCTGGCGCAAAATCTGCAATAGCTCATCTATTTTTAATCTCAGAGTTTAATTAACGCTGCGAACGATAAACATTTCCGCGAGTTATCTACCTAAGTGCGTTACAAATACAACGTTCAAACGCTCGACTGCAACAATTTCCATCACGCGAATGTTGCATATTATTATGCTTGTAAAAATTAACAATTCTAATCATTTATCCAATTGGTCCTTAGACGCGAGAATAGCCGCAACTCATTGGTAGGTCGCATTGGTCAGATTCTTTTCTAGAACAGACCAATGCAAAGTTTGTCTACGGCAAAGTGTCGAGAGATGTATGCATATGCAAACAAACATGCAGTGCTGGTGTATAATACACTGGTAAAGATATCGCAACTACAAATTGGAGCTTGATGCTGTTGCTTTGTGGGCAGAATAAAATAAAGCGATTATACGAAAAGCTCGTGTTTTTGGCTTTTCACTTGATCAACAAAACAATTGTGCGGAAGTCAGTAGGAGAGCTTGCGCGCTCTCAAAAATAAACTATTGGAGGAGTGAGGAGAGAGTAGTGCATCGGTCCGTATGAGAATACGCAGCCCACGATAAGTTTAAATATAGCACTCGTATGGAAGAAAAGCTCGACTGAATCGCGCTCTGACTACTTGCACGGGTCGCGAGCAGCAGCGGCATCAGCAGCGGCGGGCAGAATGGCTGTAATCGGTGCGACGGCGACAGCGTTGATGAGCAGCAGCAGTAGCGGCAACAGCAGCAGCAGCAGCAGCAGCAACAACAACACCACGACGTTGAGGTGCGACGAGGTGGAGGACGAGTTGGAACTGAACTTGGACTCGCTGCAATTGGCCATCTCGATCGTCGTGCCGATTTTCTTCGGCTTGATCTGCATACTGAGCGTGGTCGGCAACAGCCTGGTCATCATCATCGTCGCTGCCAATCCCAACATGCGATCGACCACCAACATACTCATCATCAATCTGGCCATCGCCGATCTGCTGTTCGCCGTGTTCTGCATACCGTTCACCGCCACGGACTACGTGCTTCCCTACTGGATCTTCGGCGATGTCTGGTGCCGAATCGTCCAGTATCTCATCATCGTCACCGCTTGCGCCAGTGTCTACACCCTCGTTCTCATGAGCCTCGACAGGTAGGTTTCTCTCGGCCTCTACTTTCATATTCATTCATCGCCAGCTCTTTGCACCAATCTTTTACCTTTCATTCCGATTATTTGTCGCTACTCTCATTTTTTTACGACCGCCCGTTAAATTTTTAACGGGCTATCATTTTTAATTGAAATGCTTGCCTTCGCGCGATCTTTCTCAACTGCTCTCTTCATCAGAGCGATCCTCTGTACTTTGAGTTTTAAGCTCCGGTTATTATGTCTCTGAAAAAAAGCATTACTGCGCGCATCTATATTAACAATCTCGAATAACTGGGCTTTCCCTCTGACGTAACCGCGCTGCTGCTGCTGCTGCTGCTGCTGCTGCTGCTACTGCTGCTGCTGATGCTGATTGAAACAGTCGCATTCTATAGAAGCAGAGCCGCACAATTACGTCGGTATTTCAATTTATCAATCAAATTATTCAGTTGAACGGAGGCTACTCAACGTCAACTTAAGAAAATGAATGTTCTCGACAAAGTGTAATTTTGCGATGAGATTGAGAAATGGCAATCCAATCAAGTTGTTTCAACAAAGTTAAGGCAAGTGGAAGGAAAGAGGGAAAGAAGACAAAGAAAAGGCTGCAGATGGCCGGTTAAATAGTCGATTTCAGGCGCAAAAGAAAAAAAGCAGCTCATCGGTCTTTGGCATTTCGTCAGAATTCAGTGCACGCACAGACGTCCCTGGAACGAACGAGCCCTCGTCACTTTAGATGCGTATATGTATCGCATTTGTATATATAGTTATATCGATAGGCTGTCAATTGAACGGGGAAGCTGAATGTTCCATTACGATAGCGCATCAATCACACGCGTCTTTAACCGGATATCCGTTTATATGTCAGTCAGCAGAATCCCAACGAGCCTTCTCCCAGCTGCTACGCCTTATTTATTTCTCCGCGGGATCCTCACATTCTCCATATACGTGTACGCACGCTCTCTCCTCTCTCGCCACGCTGCTAAATTCACATTCGTCCGATATCAGATCGAACATATTGAACTACTTCGTTTTTTTCCCTCTCTATACCAAGCTTTTGACGTTGTTTTGCCGTTTCGCGGTAAATTGATCGATTGCCAACAGTGCCGAGCGAGCGAGCTAGCGACTAATCTGATTTCCGAGGATCCTTGAGGATTAGCAGCCAAACCTGCGGCTTTCTGACGGCAACCAATTAATAATCTATGGCGTATGATAAGCGCGTTATGATGTTTCAATAATATCGCAGATGGCGTGTAATGCCTCAACTGTTTTCTCCTCTTATACTTTTCCAATTACCTTCATTTACGATCTAGCTAGAGAGATTATTACCAATTTCCATGCACTAATAATCTGAAAAATTATTTTTAAAATAACAAGCTCAAACAATTAATTATGTACTTTTGATACGTTCTTTACCACAGAAGCAACTAGCTTCGGATCAATCATCTAGCTTATTAAGACAAAAAATATTCCATTTTCTCATTTAATTGGATGTGGACCATGGAGAGAGAAAATCTTGCTCTCTTTTATCTGCAAATTGAATCTTTTCAAAACGATATTCAAGCTTTCCTTCCTTGCATTTTCTCCATCGTACTAAATTCAACTCAAATAATTTAACCCAAAAAAACACGTTTTTATTTTTGTTTTTGTGTCAGTTGCATAAAAAAACAGTAAAAACACAGTTGAAGTTATTATGGAGTCTTCTTTATGGAGGTAGTTTGAATAAAGCCTTTCAATTGTTTGCAAGATAAAAGCTAAATTGCCTACAGTCAAGCCTTTAATGTATTGCATAAATCTTTATAGTCCACCGGGATTTGAAACTTTATTCTTTTTTACAAGTCAATCTGCTTGTCGTAATTATTTTCCGAGTACAAGAAAGTCTACAGAACAACAGTTATGGAAAAAGAAATAATAGCAAGTAAATGAAAATAGCGTTACTCTAACTACTCTTGTAAAAAAAATAGTTTCCACTTTACCAGTACAGATTAGAAAATATAATTATTAGCCGAACCGAGAAAAGAGTTTTATCAAGAAGTGGTTTCAGCACGCTCAAATCAATATCCGTTATTTGACTGCAACAAAAATCGAAGCCACTTCTATTTATTTGAACCCTCAAAAAATTCTACTCTCGCGAATGTTTATTGCGACACAATGAGGAGCAGAAACTAAAAAAAAGACGCCTCGAGGCAATTTGAAAAAAAAACTACCAAATCAGGCGCCTATCAGACTGAATAGTAGGAACAAACACAGCCGTAGCGCCACGCGAAAAACAACCTACGCTCATTGTCATTCCGCATTTAGAAGGAATGGAGGACAAAAAAAGTAATTAGTAGAAGTTCGCTTTCAATTTTTCTTGGCATTGTCGCGAAATTTTACGTAAGAAGAGTGTGATGATTGGCATAGCACAGTGTCAACTTGTCATGTGATCGATCATTCCTTTGGGCATTTTTCTGTTCTCAATGTCGGCGTCATTTAGTCGGAAGCGAAAAAAAGGGGAGTGGAGGGAGGGGGGGGGGGGGGGGGGGGAGTTATACGAGCTAA
>JAWWMK010021708.1:0-17551 GCA_035047105.1 Galeopsomyia nigrocyanea | reverse complement strand
AGAGCTGCTGCAACATTGTAGCTACGTGCGCAGTTTTGTAAAAGAGTATTTAATCGCGCGCGATATGTGTCGTTGAATTAAACGTCATGAGAATATTTCGTGGATCTGATTTATCGGCCAGACCGCTGATTTACGGGACAAACGTTTTATATATCCGATATAATTACTTATATGCCTGCTGCATTTCTCGTTTTGGGTTGAGAAAAAAAAACTACAGCGTGAGAACTACCTCGAGATACTCTTTACTCGCAAGTGTATCTTTTTAATTGAACTCGAAAAAAGGCTTTTTTTTTCTTCTGTAGACTGCACGTGCATCGTTCAATATATTTTCAATTTTTTTTTTAATTTAAGACGTGCGAATGGAAGCTTCCAATTATTGATGTCCGGAGGTTGTTAACAGCCACGCGTTCATTTATCAAAAAGCAATCGGTCAATCTTCAACGTTGATAGCGCGCGCAACACGATAAAATCGAGCGAAAAAGGAAACGCTAATCTCTCGTAACGCATTCTCCACTGACCATCCCCTTGTTATTATTATTAATACCGCGCACGTGCAACTTTGCTGCCTCATCGTTCATCACGCACGCACGGTTATCGACGACTGCAACGCGCTAATGACCATTGCGCCCTTCTGTTTGTTTTCGTTTTTTTTTTAAATATATTAACGACTTGGTTCCTCTGTATACCGATTTCGTAGGAATATAATTATCAACTCACCAGAATCGTTGGGATCATGGTATGATCGTCAACCCAAGCGAGAATAATATCAGCACCCATCATGTGACTTTTATCGTTGAAACCAAGACCAACGTAACCCAAAGTCTTGGCTGTCACTCGAAAAGTGACGTTTTCATCGTCGGTCGGATCCCACTCCAAAATCACATCACCGTCCTCGTCCAACACTTCGTATCTCGCGAAATCGACGCTACGTTTGCTGCGTTTGTTCAACGCAAACGCGTCTTTCTTGCGCTCGGGACGGTACTTTTTGGGAACATAACGGCTGCTCTTCTTCGCCGGGAAAGTCTCGTCGTCTACCTGCGATTTCGTGTTTTTTCCCGACTCTTTGTGCTCCGGCACGGCTGCTACAGCGGCGTAGGTGTCCTCGCCGTTATGCCGATCTTCGTGCGCGATGGGAAAATCTAGAGCCTCCCTCATGTGGGAAAATTTATTTTTCTTCTGGTTGGGATCTGGAAGAGAAGAAACGCGATACCGCGGTCAGTTATAGGCAGCGTGAAACAATCGAGGAAAATCTTTCTGTTGCATCGGTAGTTTTATGGTTTCGTTGGATAGTTTTTTTTGTTGTTGAGTAATTTGATACTCCAGCTGATTCAATTGATGTTTACATGGTAAGCATGTTAGGATTTACGTTATTTGTAATTTTTGTACTGTAAAAGTTGTTCATAAAATGATTAACATTCTAGTAACTATGATGGCTGCTAGTGCGGCGATAAATATAGGTGAAATGTTAATTTTGATGGATTATTAAATTGGTAAGGGTGATCTTTCAACAACAATGGATAATGAAATTAATATTTTCAGTGAAGAACATTTAAGTTATAACATGAAAATTAAAAATAAATTATGAATATGCAAATCAAAACATAACTAATTATATTCCAATAACATCATTTTCTGGTAGCATGTAATGCAAAATTCATCAAAACCCATGAGCAAAACTCCGAAAGCAAAATAATTTTCCCGCCACTGCCGAGACAAGCAATATTCGTAAACTCATGAAAATCCCAGTTGGGGGTGTTGTCTTACTCTTAATCCCAAAATCGGCATCGAGACTCTGCCGCGCCGAATCGGCGACCCTGAACACCGGGCCCTCGAGGACACTGCGTCGTCTTCGGGGCTCGTGATGCCGGCGAATATCTCGGATTCGTAGACCAACCGAAGCACGCGCACGCTCTTGCCTATACTCGTGCGTGCGCATCACTTCGTCCATGTGCTGCACATAGAGGTCCATCAGGTCGCCGGCTGCCAGTGCAGCCACGCTGATTATCGTCAACGCTCTTAGCCACAGCATTTTTTTTTTTTGCTTTTCACTCGGAATCGAAATCGTAAATTGTTTAACAATTGTCACAAACACTCGTCGCACTCCGAAAAAAAAAATCGTAACACACGTAAATATATCACCACATTCGCTACATTAACAACAATGAAATTGTAGCGAAGAGCACTCGTTTGCTTCTTGCCTGAAGCATGTTGCACGCACGACAGTTGCGCCGGGACTAATTTCGTTTGAGCAGCAGCAACAGCAGCCTGCTGTGTGCTGATGCCGGACGCACACGAGGGGGAGAGAGAGAGAGCAAGCGAACGAACAGGCCCGGCAGCTGCCACTCGCTTTACCTGCGCCCGCTTTCTTTCTGCCGCCAACGGCGAACCCAGAGAGAAACACACACAGAGAGAAAGAGAGAGAGAGAGAGAGAGGATAAAGGCCCTTTCACGTGGTGGCGGTGGTGGGGACGAGGGATATAAGGGTAGTTCGTATACATACAGCGAGTGTTCGAGTGAAGATTTTTTTTTTCGAGCGGGTTTTTTTTTTCTTTTTAATGTGGTGACGGTTGCGTAATAAGAAAGCTTGGCGAATTTTAAGTAGGGTTTCGTGAGAATTTTCGTTGGGTTTTGAGGTTGACAGATATTTGTATTTGTCATTATTATTTTGAGTATCTTTGGTATGGTATTTTAATTTTTTTTTTCAATGATTGCTACATAATTCGTTACTCAACTGCAGTTTTCCATATATAATTTGGGTTTCAAACTGTCGCTAAAATCTTCCAAGACAAATAACTGTTAATGAAAAACATAGAAATCGAGAAAAACTAATGCAATGGCCAACGCCCCTTTAAACCGTTTAAATATCGGCTACATATGGGACGTATTGCAAAAGCCGGAACGCCGCGCGCGCTCGGCAGGTCGCTGACTGATGTGAAAAACTCTTCTCTCTTCTTCTTCTTTTTCTCTCTTTTACGCCTTTTTCCCTGGGGACACCTTTGTCCCGTCGTTTCCTTTCTTTTAGCGAGCGATTTCGATTTATTTGTCCCGTTTCGTTTCCTCGTCTCTAACTTCGTTTTGTTTTTACGGGCAAACTTTTCTCTTAGCGCGCTCCGTTTTAAAAAGTTCAAGTCGATGAAATTCGCAAGAAACTTTGTAGTTAGTTAGATTTGCGCGCTATTGATTTATTTATTTGAAGGGCGTAAATTGTATTTATAAAAAAAAGATACATTAAACTTTATAGCAATAAAAATAGGCATGTAAAAATTTAAGTTTTATTTTTTATTTATACACTCCTTGTTCGTAAATTTAAGCTGGGCATTTCATTAAATGCCGCAGCAAGAGCTAAAACCGATACACAAGGTAGACAATACAAAAACCCTTACACAGAGAGAAATCCTCAGGATACCAAAGCACATGGACACATCGACGTCGTGAGGTAGGTATACCCGAAAAACTGTCTCACGTGTTCGCCGGTAATTGCACGCGCGCGCGCGTATGTATGTGTGTATGTGAGTGGACGTATTTTTCGGGGGGGCCTCCGCAATTACCAGCCGTGCGAGGGCGCGTCTTTCAAGTAATTTACGAGTTTCTCTCCGCGTGCCGGCTTCTCTTTCTTTCTCTCTCTCTCTCTCCTCGAGCTTCTCTTTCTTTTTGTCATCCTTTTTTTTCCACCTCTTGTCAATGGCCTCGCGCCTGTTTGGCTTTCGGTGACTTTTCGACGAAGAGACGCGCTTGTTTGCAGAAGCCTTTTTTGCTCTCGGTCTCTCCGTGGTCAGTTTTTGCCGGGCTTATGTTTAATTAGTCGACTGCGGACGAGTGTTGGTGCAGTGTAAATACGAGCCTGTCTGTGTTATGATTTTTTAAAACCTTCTTCATTTTGATGTAGCGCAAGCTTACGCAATTATTATGTTGCCGAGACTGCATTTTTTTTGTGAGATAATTTTAATACGAAAGAATTCGAAATGATCTTCTAATCAAGTCAGAATAGATTTTTACATCCCATAAAATCCAAGCCCATAAGTGTGCTCTATATTGATAATTTTAACGACATAAAAGAAAGCTCACTATCGATAAGCGGATATATACTTGACTCGCGAGATAATGAGCTGTCTAAAATTGTAACCGCAAGTCTCACATCCTTAGCTCGCACTCATCGTATAATTTTTTTTTCCTTCTAGAAAAGCCTGTATACAGCACCTCACTGCAGCAACAGTTGCAGCCCCTCGAAACTTCTCGAAAGACTCGTATCCCCCTCGCGTTCGTACAGCAGCGCGTGGCCTAAAAAAAGGTCTGCCTGCTTCCTGCGGAAACGTTTTTCAATGTGTGTGTATATGTGCGCGCTCGTTCACCGGGGCAGATGCGAGATATGCTGGCGTGGCACGCGCCCTCGAAGAACCAACCGGCCTTTCTTTCTCCGCTTCGGTAAGAGAAATAGTTTTGACGTTTTGGGTCGAAGGGTTGCCACGAGCTACCTATAGCTATAAGTAACTATCGTAACCGAAATTTTCGCGCGCCTGAGTTTGACTGGTTTGGCAGATGAAAGGGGTTGATCTTTCGTGCGGCTTTTAAAATATTCGGTGGGTTGAGGGGATAGTGGCGGTTTGTTCGACTGGTATAGGTTTGTTTGGTACTACATCAGTAGCTTTTTCATGATGAAATTTTGTTTTCTCATTGTACGAAAAAGTTAATGGTCGTTGGAAAATTTGAATTGATCGTATTACGTGACATATTTTCTTTTTTTTCGAATTTTATGCTTGGGGAATTAAACTGAATTATTAATTAAGATACCTTCATTACTGCGTTCTTCTTAATTAATTAAAGAATACATAATATAAACGGATATGATTAATTCAGTCAGAAAAACAATGAGAATCAAGTATATTTAAATTTAAATTTCGTTAGGATGTACAATATGAACTGTACACTTGAAAGACACCACAGGAAACCCGTGAGTTATTTTAACACCTAAACCCTTCTTAAAGCAGCAAATCTAATTTAGGAAGAATTTCGAGAGTGCACACCTTTCGTCGAGGGTACACACACACACACACACACACACACACACACAAACACCAAAGTAAAGCCAGCAAAGTCTGGACGATGCCGCACACGCGTCTGCCGTCCGATGAGACACGTTAGCCGCTCGTGTGCTACTGGTAGATCGAGTTTCTAGCACGTTTCGCCCTTCTCATTGTTACCTGTTGAAATCTTATACGGCATCGATCGACGTTCTGCTTTTCGCTCGCGTAACAGTAGTTGTTAATACGTTATAATTTACAAGACTACTCGCGCGATAACCATCGCTCGGAGTAAAAGTTTTTTTTTTGTTTCGCGCTTTTGTTTGTGATTAATTGGTTGGGTGTTATCGATATCTCTCGGGATGCTTACGATCACGATTGAAATACGATAAGTTCATGCAGTACTGTGTTACCTACTTTTTAATATATGAATAAATTATGGAAATATTACATATATTCTGAATGTTATGAATTTTGAATTATGATTATTCGAATTGAATGAAATTTCCGATTTCTTCAAGAAAATATCTCTCATGGCTACTGAAATCATTCTGTAAAACAATTAAACGGAGTGAATTTCAATTGGAAAGTTACAAATACATTTTAAAAATTCATTAAATCGGTGGCAAACCAATTCGTCCAAGATTTTTAAATTACCGAGTTGTTCGGTTAAACGAGAAATCCCATAACGGACAGTTTCTTTGATACTCCTGATGACTGCCGAAAATTGCTGTACGTTTCATCTTCGAAATGAGCTCTCTCGCATTATTAAATTTTTGAATGAAGCATTCGTTCGCGCCGCGCGAGTGCCTAAATAATTTGACGAAAGAGCGCCAATGATGAAGATTCTCAAGCAACGTTCGCGAGAGAGAGAGAGAGAGAGAGAGAGAGAGAGAGAGAGAGAGAGAGAGAGAGAGAGAGAGAGAGATCGTTGAACGACATTAATAAAGGGTGCACTTGATAAAGTATACGAGGAGAGAGGCGATATGGATCCCCCGTCTGATTTACGTCCTTATAATTCGCAGTTGCCGAAAATTATTTTGCATTCGTAATTTTCTTATCAATAATTTATGCGATACTTTTTTTCGTAACTCAATAAGCTGTGAATTTTTAAAAATCTTCAACGATATTTCTTAATTCCCAACGGCATTAAATTTTCATATCGAGCGTATCAAACGCACGAAATATAAGGAAAGTATCGCCAATTAAAACACAAAACTCCAAATCGAAAGCCGTATAATTTTTTCTTATTTGATCTTTTTTACCTACTTACTTTTTGCATCATCCTCTCTATTATACATTATCTTTTCTCTCTCTTTCGCTTTGGTTCTCAAGCAGCAGCAACGTGCGGGTCAGATCGAATTAATTGCCAGTTCGGAAACCAGTTTGGTCGTCGGAACGGATTCTCCGCAAGCGCAAATTTAAAGTCACACACACACAGAGCCTTCGGGGGCCTTCTTATGTCCCAAAGATCGTTTTTCTTTTTTTTTTCTTCTTCTTTTTCGTCTCTTTTGCTGCTCGCGCGCGGACCACGCAAAATATATATGCGCGAACGCTCGTTTCTCCGCGGGCAAAAAGCGGCGAACGGTAGTCTCCCATCCTTAATCGTCTGCTTACGTAAATCAAGTGATAATTAAATAGATATTTTCATTTGCTGAAGCTGTCTAGTTTGATGGAATAGGTAGTGATGCGCGCTGGTGACATTTCAATTAATGGCTTGATTACTCACTCTTCTGAACTCATCTGAATATAAATAGATACGAATTATGGATTTGTTGTATTAATTATTAAAAATAAATCCCGGGAATCTACTAAAACAATAATGAAAATGAAAAAATAAAATTTTTTCAAAATCCAACAATTTATTTTATGAAAACCAGATTGCGTAGCTGTCATATAATACATGAGAAGCATTCCGTCTGGCGATCTGCATTCTATCCCAATTTGCCTGTACCCGGAAAATCCTCGCTCTTCGAAATCTCGCGCGTGTATTATATATATAGCCTCGCCTTCGTAAAAAAAAAAGAAGAGAGAAAAATCGGAGCCTTTGGATTTTCGTGGAAGCGCCTTGGAGTTGTGCCGGAAAAAGGACCTTATAGTATATAGCTTATATACTGTGCGTGTGCGCGCAACCATTGAAGTTTCGTTTCGGCGCGACGTCCTTCTCCACGCCCTATTGTTGCGCTGCTGGGCCTCCTGGGACATTCTTTCTAACCGCCCGAGGAATGAATTGGGTCGGCCCATCTCCGAAACTAACCAAGTGATTTCGCGGATACGTATAGACTCGCGCTATAGAAGGAAAATCTGAGGATCGCTGTGTTATATAGCCTCTCTGGAATGTGGGTTTGTGTGGTGTTGGGGTTTGGGAAAGACGCAGGAGAGAGAGATATTTCGAGGGTTGTCGATGGTTAAGTTTTCGATGCGAATTCGTGCGGCACGAAAATAATTGTGGTTAATTGTGTATCGAGACGAATATTTGGAAATATGTGTTGCAAATTTATCAAAGATATTATTAATAATTGGGCCAATTCAACGAATTCTATATACTAAATAAAGTAAAGATCGAAAATACGCTAACCCGATTTCCAACTTGAACGCGTATTATTCCGAAACAATCGTTGCGTGAATTTCAACAAACCAAACGCGAAAGCTTTAATCGTTCGAGTTAACTGCTTTTATATTACAATTCCAACACACTTTAAGATTGTGAGTATCGGCTCGCGCATATGGTACTACGAATTCCCGATCGTGTTCAACATGCCAATGACAAATTGAAAGCGATATATTGCCAGACTCAAAGGGAAATTCGAAATAAAATAAGTTGACTCACTCGCCTTTGTCTATACACCACAAAGTATAGAGACATTCGTATATATAAACGAACCATGTACTCCCCCCATACGTGCGCTGAAAATCCAAGTATCTGCCGCGCGACTACATCGCAGTTGCCATCAGACGCGTTTACGTATAGCGGCGAAATGCTTACCCTTCGAGTTTTCCCAGACGCCGCGCGCGTATAATACCGCTCGTGTTCCCATCGTCGCCTCATATATACGTATAGGGAATAATTCTGCCGAATGAATACCAAGTTGTCCGTGATGTGCACTTGCCACCTGCGCGATATCACTCGCGCTTCGAATGCTTTTCGTCGCCTCGGACGGCATTGTCGTGGAGATTGTTAAATACTTTCCGGGTGTGGGTATAGCGAAATATGTAATTTATTTGGTGGAATTAGGAGTTGCGGAATGGAAACAGTTTCGCTGTTTGTTATATGACATCTATATTTACAAAATACAAGTTGCCATATAAATAAAAATACAATTTTTAATAGAAAGAAATAGATTTGAAATTTTATAACAATGTAGAGATAGTGATTTATTTTTACTTCTTCTGTTCGAACTGGCATTGAGTCTTCAAAAATTTTATTGTTTAATCACAAACGCTCTCATAAAAAAAAATACATCACACTGTATGTAGCGCGATCAATATCTTTATAAATGAAACGGGAAATAAGATGACTGCGAATAGCGGTTACGTAACGAAAATGGTACGAGTTTGCGCGCGATAAAAGTATTCTTATTTTTTGGACGATAAATTCTCATAAAAATCGATTAATCTATCCGCAGCCTTCCAGCCTGAAGTTACAGCTCCGTCGACAGTTGCATATCTATGCTGAGACGTTGCCTCGCCAGCGAATAGAATTTTCTAAAGATAAGGAGAATTTAAAAAAGCTGCAATTTTTTGCATTCGTTAAATACAATTATTTTAACTTTACTGTTTTCTTACCAAATTTTCCGGTGTAATTGGTCCTTCCAACATGTTCGGATATACTTTTTTACTTTCAGTTTCGACACTTCGATAACTGATCGTTCCCCTGAAATGAGAATTCGTATACCATTGCGTCCTCAACATCGCGATAGGTTTGGTCACATTGAATTTTTTTCCCATAAACTGCTCGATGAGTTCTTGAGCTTGTGCAAATACTTTATCCTCGTCAACCTGTTCCATTACTTTTGCGTAGTCACCGACGATATACAATTCTAATAAATTAGGTTTGTGCTCCACAGTCACTGCTCCCGGTGTACCCAGCACCCACATTTTTTCTGGCTAAAGAAATCATCCATATTTTTCATAATATCGATTCAGTTTACTTTGCATGATGAATCTTTTAGAAAAAAAAAGTTAGCTCATGCGTGATAGATAAAATTGCATTGAAAATGGCTTACGTCCGCTTCGATCGCTTCTCTCTCGGTGTCATTCCACATGAAAGCATAATGCATTGAGGTTTTATCACCTAGCTGCCAGAAGGGTTTGTCGTATAGTAAATATACTTTTCCAGCATTTCCAAAGCCAAGAGCCTATAAGTAAGTTATATCGTTATTTCAACTAAGTTTATGAAATTTGAAGTTCATTCGATATATCGGAAAATTGTTTACTTCTATAGCTTTGGCTTTGTGCTCGGGTAATGGCGGTATGAACAGTAATTTGTGCTTTTCTTTCAAAACTCCAAGTGGAATTGTAACTATAACGTGATTAGCCTTGTAGATTTTTCCTTTGGCCGTTGTGATCATAACTAGGGAGCCGTCAAAATTATCAAAGTAATCTATCGATATAACTTCAGAATTCAAGTCAGTATTAGCGATGACCGGCAGTTCATCTTCGGGATTTGGGTAACGTTTCTATAAAATCATAAAGAGAATTATAAATTTTTTTGCACTGTCAAAAGAGGATACATTTGCTGAGCAATTACCATCAAAATATCTAAAATTGTTGAATATCCCCTCGTTTTCCAGTTGACCATATTATCTCCTTCGCAATGTTCGAAAGTATCATTATTTGGTAGAGCAATTTCATTCCACGATTTTGCTGGTTTTCCACCCAAGGTCTTCACTTCGAATTGATGAAGATATTTATTTTTATCGTTCAGGATTTCACGATCGTTTTGGAATTCTTCTTGAAACCTGACAATATTCTACAGTCTTTAAAAATGTACGTAAATCATACAATAACAATACAAAAATGATATTTTACTTTTGCTCGATATATTCGCCAATGGATTTGCATTGTACGTTCTGATCAGATGTTACTCTAGAAATATGTCTCCCATAAAAATTTCGCATATCTTCGTCGATATCATTACTCAAGTCGATCCCCTTGGAATCAAGAAACATCAGACCGTGCTGCTCGTTCCCGTCGTCTTGTTTATGGAGCAAACCCAGCGGGTAAGCCAATTCGAATGCGGCATTATTTTTCTCTCCGTGTACCCACTGGCCACCAAGATCCACAGAATAATTACCTTTTTGTGTCACCAGGATAAATGATTTTATAATTCAAATTCGAAAGACCGTTATCGATGTGTATGGTCAAAAATACGTAATGATAGTTTCATGTTTATCAATGAAATATAATTTTATAAAAAACAAACATAAAAGTGATATCATTTGTAATTAATTTAATTTAGAAAAAAAATTATCCCAAAACTATTAAGTTAACTTGAAATATTTATCAAATATTGTATTGATTCATTAAAAAAATTATGCACTTGCCAAATTCGGTTGTAAAGACTCTTCCGCCAATTCTGTCTTCCGCTTCTAAAATTTTTACGTTTGTGAAACCATTTTCAAATAGCCTTGAAGCAGCAGCAATTCCCGCCGGTCCAGCTCCGACAATTATTATCTTTTTGTCTTTTCCTGATTGGCTATTTACGCTACAATAAAACGATTTGATTTTTGAGAATAATATTGGCGCCTAATTTTAGTTATGGCTAATTTACAATTCTACTTCTTTTAGGTTATCAAATGTATACAGTATTTTCGCACAACAGGATCTCAACGATAGTTTCTCAAAACTTGCAATGTAACGAAATGTCAATGACGAGAGTTCTTACAACACTTTACTAATTTAAAAAATTATGTTCCGCAATTACCTCATTATTTTCAGCTTCAGTGAAAGTGAACAGACAGTGTCTCTTAAGATTGATTTGCCCACACAAGTTCTGCTAAATTACTAACGATGGGAGTCAAACAACTACTGATAAGCATCACTGGTAATCGCTCACGGCTACAAAAAAGTATTTACGTCAGTAACCGTCATAGTATCTGCATTTCATAATAGCGCGGTTTCTACGACTCAGTATAGACTGCGGTGTACTTGTTCAACAGATTTATACTGTACTAAAAATTTTTAATTGCAATTTCATGGCATTGAAACGTGTGTTTTATCATTGATATTAGCAGTATCACGATAGTAAATGAGACAAATGAAGCAATGATAGAATATAAAAATATTATGTGAACCATATTTTCATATTTCAAATTAGAATAAATTGCAATAAAGAAAACGCTCCAATTAAAACATAAATATCTTGTACAAAATCTTATCGCAAGATCCCCCATCATTTTTTTTCTTCCATGGCAATCGCGTGTACACTTACGCAGCAACAGCAGCAGCCGCACGCATATTATAGTGAAAAGAGTAAAAAAAAAATAAATAAAACTTCCGATCCACCTGCTGGCGGCGAAGCAGCGCGTGCGAGGAGTGGGCATCACCTGCTATCCAAAGAGGCTTTCTGGCGATTTGCGCGCGTACATATATATATTTTCAAGCATCGCGTTCCGCCCGCCACACACCGCACCGGGACGGCATCTGCCCATCACATGGCGCACGCCAAGGTAAAGGCCATCGCTCCATGCCACGCGCCTCTCTCGTGCGGCTTGTTTTTTCGTTATACTTATTTTCGCGATAATCCCGCAGAAGTATCGGCATAGCAGCTTTGTCCCGGGTGCACATCTGCTGATATATTTTCGTGTGTAAAATGGCTTTGGGTAGATATTGTTCGAAGGACGGGAGTCTGCGGTAGATACGTTTATTCGAGTGTTTCTTTAGATATTACGAAAGTATAAGATAACATTTTTAGTATCTTTAAGTATATGATAACTGAATGAAAGAATATTTTTCAAAACTTCTTCAGCATTAGAAAATCAGTCAGCGAATGCATATGAAAAACAGAAAATGTTCGTACGGTGTCTTTTCAAATTGAAACGAAAAAAAAAAGCAAAAACGTGCAAACATTATAGTGAACGAGACGATCGTCGTGCGTCACACGAGATTTAAATTTCGGGGCGCGAGACACGAGCACGAGCCAGAAAAAGCAGTCGCGTACAAGGGAGAGAAAAAGAAAAAAATATAAGGGAGAGCTCACACTCGGCGAACGCGATCGCGGTATTCCGGTCTCATACATCTACAGAGAGACGACGCGTGCAGGAATCCAAACGCCGTGCCGAATCTCCTCTCTTTCTCTCTCTCTCTTGAGCTGCAAGCAGCAGATTCCGCGAATGATGAGTCTCTGGGGGTCGTCGTTGCGGATGCTGCCTGAATGAGAATCAACTTGGTGAACCGGCTACTGCTGCGTTGCATTATTTTGCTCAACGGTAGTCATTAGCCAGGTG
Source organism: Galeopsomyia nigrocyanea (assembly GCA_035047105.1). Lineage (NCBI taxonomy): Eukaryota > Metazoa > Arthropoda > Insecta > Hymenoptera > Eulophidae > Galeopsomyia > Galeopsomyia nigrocyanea. The sequence continues at coordinate 5,085 of JAWWMK010021708.1, read as the reverse complement.
CAATTAGCATTTCTTTTTATTGATATTTTAGTATCTCTGCCTTGTTTTCGCGAGCAAGGAAACGAGCTTTACGTATATGAAATTATTAAGTAGGACTGTAAAAGGTTTTTGCCATAAATTTTCGTGATTACTACGATAAGCATATTAAAATTCAAGTTGATTTTCTTGTTTGCATTTTAATGTAAATTTTCAATCGTTCGCATTCAAATAGTTTTGTTACAAGTATGTTGAAGTAGTATCTACAATTTTCATTGTCTTTCACGTAATGAACTTAATTCTATTTTTTAGAATTTGAATATTATTACATATTATTTAGAGTTGATTGAGAAATCACAAACTAGATGGCTTATGCAAAATAGAAGATAATAATCAAACTTTTTTTATTTATTAAAACCTAAACTCACTGTGCAATCACTTTGTTAAATAATTTTTTTTTTAATTTTCCATCAAACTACGTTCCCGAAATTTCAAATCATTTTACTTTGCAAAGATCATTTTGAATCACGTTATCCAGAACTATACATTCAAATTCGAATGAGTATAATTCTCGATAGCTAGAAACATAGGAAACTGCCTTACCACAGAAGGTAGCGACTATTTTGTCGACCGTTGCGTCTGTGACCTTGAGCAGGTAACTCATTCATTTAGTCCGTGCAACCCCCGACGAGTCGGTCGGTCGGTATGGAATGGTTTGAAAAATATTGTCCAAGCAGCACAGTTTTTATCGGTTTGGTTCAAGGGTTGAGGGACATTCGTATTCTGCGCGTGCTTATCGAATCGAGCAAAGTAATCCTTCAGGTAAGATTGGTTCCGACCGAAGATGTTACTTCGGACAAGTTCAAAATGTTACTGCTGTGAATTACTTTTCCCTGCATAATCATGCGATAATAAATTGTTATCAACAATGTAGACAGTAACGATAAAATGCTCCAAATTGCTTTAGTTCATTTTCAGAAAAATGATTTTCCGCCGAGCTACAATTACTTCTCAAAGTGAATTTATCGATTTGAAGTATAATGTGACCTCCAAATCATTATTTTGACTCAAACTTCAGTTATAATTTTTCTCTCCCCTTTTTATTACAAAAAGCCGAATGGAAGAAAAGTTCAATCTTCGCAAGAAAAAAAAAATTACTCATGCACACATCATCAGCACATATGAGAATCGCGACAATGGTCGCCGGATAACCATGCGCGCATCAAGGGCTGCAGCAGAAGTTACAAAGAAGACGTATAGTCGTACATACATACCAAGTCTCTCTCTCTCTCTCTTGCAGCTGTCCCTCGGGAACTGGCTTGAATAATTGAGCGCTACTGAGACTACACTGCGAGAGCGCGAGAAGCAGTGCGGGCTTTTGGCTCTGAGGAGGCTCAACCGGCTGCTTGGCTTGGCGTATATATGCAAACCATGGGCGCTCAAGGGCCTTTCAAATATTCACGCGAATATGCGTATATGCAAAGAGACCGAGGTTGAACGTTGTCTTGGTCGCACCCCGCGAGAAACCCAAGCTTTTTGTCGAAGAAAAAAAAAGCATACTTCGACGATGCTATATAAAGTTCTTTCCCTTTGATTTTCTTATTTGCAAGACATACGGGAGTGAATGGTCTAAAGGGGATACGAATTTGAATATTGTAAGTGATGTTTTATAGTATATTTCGGGAATACTGAAATTATTTTTCTATTTTAATTGTTGAATGTCTAATAATTACTAAAAAAAAGTGATAGAGGTCAATATTTGACCATACACTATCAAAGGTGTATATAAGCGAATTGTTCAGAAAAATTATGATAATTGTGTATTAAGAGTCAGCGATATACTTAGTTAGTTGTTTAAATACACTTTTTTCCGTTTGACGCGAATAAAACAGACTTTTTTTAACTGCTGATTAAAAGAGTTTGCTAATTGTTTCATGTTCACGTTTGATTGCTTGATTTAAAAATAATTAATAGAATTAATCATCATTGACTATATGCAAAGCCTTGATTGATGCTGTTTTTTCTCGTTTACGAGTCTAAAAGAACGTTCCCTAGAAAAAGTAAATCATTTTAATGTACAACGCATAATAACACGATATAGCTATAAAAGAAAAAATACAACGACGTAGGCAAAACTAATTCCCTCGAACTAAAAGAAAATGCATTAATTTCATACGATAAAGTGAAAATATTAATACCCAGAGTCACATTTAGGAATATAAAAAAAGAAAGAAAAGAACTCAATCAAAAACAACCGACGATGATCGCCGCCTTCGAATGACATTGTTTTTTTCGCACCCACCTTTTTTTTTTTCTTTATCAAGGCACCCCTCGCTCTCGCGCACACATCATCCTCGCGGCGCACGTCCGTTAGAATCGATGGCGAAGTGGCGCTTTTTTTTTTTCGTTACCATGAGAGTTTTTACGACGCTAAGCCGTACGACTTTGCGCGTACACCAATATATACGTTGCTACATACATACATACATACATACAGGCCGAACGCAATCGCGATAAAGGCATAAGTCTTTTTTATGGGCTCTGCGTATATTTCCGGTCAAGTGTGTCCCAGCGGGCCATTGCCTAGCGCCTTCGTAAACGATATGCGTTCGAGTAGAGCGTATATGTACATATACGAATGGATACACGCGTTGCGAATATCGTCCCCAATGGGCAAGGGACCTCGAACTCACATACACACACCCTAATGGATATATCAGTTTTGCTCGAGTTATGTTGCATGTGAAAAAATGCTTGTGGATCTCTCTTTCTCTCTTTTTTTTTGCTGGAGATACTTGCTACGATGCTTTGGATCGCTGCGTATAGGAAGGCTGCAAATCACAAATTTTTTTTTTCGGGGGTTGGGATAACTTGCTGTAATTCGACGTTTATATGGATGCGCTGTCGGATACATTTATTTGAATTGTGGGTATTGATGAAATATTTTGATTTCCCTTGAATGAATTGTTTGCCGAATTTACATTACATGTAACTGCCTGGTCACTTTTTTACTTGATAAGTTTATCAATTTGGTAAAGCTGAAACCCATTTTTGATGTGTTACATTTTTTTCCGATATAAATAGATGTAAGATCTTCATCTAATCGTTGGTTACGGGAGGTACGTATAAAATTTTATATCGTCAATGAAAATATTTCTAAATCTCAATAACAGCCAGTAACTGATGAAAGAATTCATATAATACGAACATTGCTTAAAATAAATATTGCTGTCTTCAGCAAAAATTATATATAACACGAAAATCTCGCGTTCACGGTACCTTCAAGAAATGCACGGCTTTACAAAACCATATGCTTGTTCAACACTAATCTAGTAGGGCGTAACATTTTCAAAGTCGAAGTAAGAAACTCGAAACCGCCTATCTAAGTTTCACAATTAACAAGCACTTGGTGAAAATAAATTGGTTGCAGGCTGCGTGTTGTCAAAGTGTCGGGAACATTTGCCAAACCTTCTGGGCGTCGCTTGAACTTCTCTTTCGATGATAGAATTAATTCGCTTGATCAATACTTCAGCGTACGTTTATGTCAATTGTAATCAGAAGCATTGTTTTATTTGAATGTTTCGTTAACTTGAAAACATAAATTATTCAATCTCAACGAGTCTCGTACCTAAAAAAAGTGTTTGTGCATAATTGAGGAAAAAATTTCTGTAGCTCTCCTTGTTAAAAAGCAAAAAGATATACGAAATTCCAGATGTACAAGCAATAAAGAAAAAAATATCGCGAAATCAAGTTAAAAAGCTTGTAAGGCTGGCATAGCGATACCCATCAGAACAGCTCCGCGTCAGCGCGTCGCCATCCCTTGATCTGACAAAGTGAAGACGTCCCCGGTGACGAGGCGCGCCCCAAGCATAAAGAAAGAGAGAGAGAGAGAGAGAGAGAGAGAGAGAGAGAGAGACAGACAGACAGGGATATTTGTCATACGTCGATAGGCGTCAGAATTGACACGAGTTTGGGAAGGCGGCTGGCTGCTGTGTCGGAAGCGCTCGCGTCGACGTGCCGCCACCACCGGAGTAAGAGGCGAGAGAATAAAAAGGTCGCGAGCACGAGGCGGCAAGATAAATATTTGAGGCATTCGAAGCAGTCTCTCTCTCTCTCTCTCTCTCTCTCTCTCTCTCTCTCTCTCTCTCTGTCTATGTTCGAGGAGAATCGAGGACAGAAGCCTATCGGTTATTTGGCGAGGCGATAAACGGATTTCCCTCGATTTGCATGCTGTTGTTCTCTCTTCCTACTCCCTTCAATTTATCTCGAATGTTGCACAAACATCTTTAACGGATGCTACGGCGTAGAACTTTCTTACTGACAGTAATGCTTACGTCTGAAAAAACATTGTTGAGAAATAAACTCGTGATAAACTATCGTTATTTATATATAAACTTTTAACTAGTTATATCAATGTCGATGATGTCTGAGTTTTCAAGGAAATTACAAATTAGGTCCATAAAGGTTGCTTCGAGGCGAGCATTTTCTGAAACTAGTTTAACAAACAATTTAATTTGTTTTTATTACTCAAATTATGAGTACAAAACAGCGGATTGCTTAGGTGTTACTCAACATCTAATCCAACAACATTTAAAAGTGGAGGGTGCTTCTAGCTACTTAGCTAGTTAATTCAACATAAAAAAGTAAAGGTTTCTCTGAAAAATCAGCATTTCTGTTTCAATATCTTGCTAAACTTTTGATTCTGACTATAAATTCTTGATATATTCTCTTTTTTACATTTATATCCAATTAAAAATGACAAAATACACACACATGTATTACACAAATGTAATCCAACACGAATACATAGTCTCTTTGTAAAATATTTACAATCAAGTTTTTTCATTTGTTATAAGTCAAAAAACTTCTTTTTGAGATGAATACTTCAGTGGAATGCACGTTTCTCAACACGGGGTAAAGAACACTTCTGAAGAAGAATAAGAAATGTAGGGGAAGGTGGGGCAAAATGGCCCCCGGGGCAAAACGGCCTCCTTTCGAGTTTACTATGAAGGACGTTAGTAGAAAATCTGGTTTTTTAGTATATCATTAGAAATAACAAAACAAACCATTTGCATTATTTGGTGAGTTATAAAACATTATACCTTTATT